>JAEQML010082189.1:0-10916 GCA_016904865.1 Pissodes strobi
TAAAAATTAGATAAAAATTCCAGGTCCGTATTTAAAAAAATTAAGTTGATGAAGGAGGCCCGAAAGCGAAACGTCGGATTTAAAATTTGATACCGCCAGCTTGTAGAGAAGAAAAAGTGGCAATAAGAATGTGACATTTATTTTACTTTCAAACTCTCTCTTCAAACAAAGACATGAAAAAATTGGACGATACTTTGAGGGCGTGGTTTTCTTGCCTTTTTTTGGAACAGGTTACACTCGAGCGACTTTCCAAGAAGATGGGTAAATCCCTTTTGCGTAAGACAAGGAAAAAAAGCCTGGAAAAAGCGGGTGTTAGTTCGTTGGCGCAGTTCTTTAACACGATGGCAGGTATTCCGTCCAGTCCTGATGCCTTTTGCGTATCTAGCTCTATAAGGATTTTACGAATATCACGGTGATGAAACTTGACTTCTGCCATGGTAGTGTTGATGTTCGATATGGTGGGGAGAGTCTTGCCTTGAGGGACGTCTAAGGTATAGTGCGATGAAAACATTTTGGCGAGCATGTTTGCTTTTTCCTTGCCTGTAGTCGTCTGTCAAAGGTGGGAGAGACGTTTTTGTAAAGTTATTACTTACTGCCTTTGCTACCGAACAGAAATTCCTGTAGCCACTGGGGCATTGCAAAAGTTTATTCCTGATCCTTTGATTGTGTTTGTTCTTAGTTTCGTCGATCACACGCTTGCATTCGTTTCTCGCTTCGACAAAATAATTGCGATTTTCAGCGATCTGATTTTTCTGCCTGTACTTGTAGGCTTGCTACCTACAGCTCTTTCGCATCTTCTGTCGAACCAGGGCTTTCCTTTTGATGGTAACTTGATAGAATTTGGGATGAATGCTTCCATTCCTGAGGAGATTACTTGCGTAATCTCTTCGCAGCAGACTGACGGATCGTCAGTTCCAAAGCAGACATCGAGCCAAGGAAAATCTAGGTAGAACTCCCTTAGATCGTCCCAGTTTGCAGAATTATAATGCCGGATTTTGCGAGGCAATGGTGGGTCCTTCTGTATGAGTGGCAATTCACAAACCGTTGTAATAAGTTTGTGGTCGAAAGTACCTAATGGCGGACGAACTGGAATTATTGTGTACTGGTCAGGATTGGTGGTTAGAAAAAGATCCAAAAGGGCGGCGAATTAGCCCCTCTCTGAGATTCGAGTTGGTTCGCCTACAATTTGAGTAAGCAGCCCGCAGCTGATGGCAAATGCTTCAGCTTCACTACCTTCTTTGTCGGTCTTGTTGTGATGTTTGAGCCAGTTGGTGTTGTGGACATTGAAGTCTCCCAGAAAGATTATTTCTGAATTGGGGTGATCGACCTGTTTTGAGTCAAAAGTGGTAGGTAGTGTTGTAAAAAGCTTTGGCAGGCTCTATTTCTCGGAGGGCGATAGAGACAACATATAAACTTGGTTAACCCCTTGAGACTTGAGCCACATGATGTCAAGGTTGTGCGGTTCGAGTGTTTCCTTGCGGTGACATGAAAGGTCGCTTCGGATAAAAAGGCATATTCCGAACTTATGTCTAAATCGGGTATATAAGTCGTAACCAAAATAGGGATAGTTTACTGTTGTTGTTGTAGAACATACTTGTATGTCTGTAAGGGCTACTATGTGTGGTCTATTAGCTTGTAGATGTTAATGTACCGGATTTATGTTTCTATTTAGACCTCTTATGTTGCAGAAATCTATTCTAAATTGGTTCCGTATTTTTGTTGTCTGTGAAATGCGGAATGACGGGCTCTTAGGGCCACCCAGCGCCCGGAGATCCGAATGGCCGGGGAATTTACTTCCGGAATATTTTGATCCTGGAAGCACCATCATGTCATATATTCCTACTGTGGAACCCCGAACCACTACCGCGGAAGCGGAACGTGATTCTGTTTGGTGGGGTGGACGGACGATGCAAGTAGGCGTATGCATCTACCACCTAGGGCCGCGGCCGCTTCCACTAGAGGCATTGGCCTCATCCTCATTCCTTTGTTGGTCCCTAGTCTGCCAGGGGTAGGAATGGGATTTGTTGGGTCACTCCCCAGTGATCAGCTCCAGACTTTGTACTTTTGTGTTCTCTCTGCCCTACTCCATATATGAGTGACATAAGCCAATATATCTCCTGTCGATCTCTCTTTGCGAAAGCCGTATTGATTATCGCTCATTATTCTGTTGTTCTCGAGGTACTTAAGTAGTTGCTGATTGACTACACGTTCCATGACTTTGGAGATTATTGGCGCACGGCAATTGGGCGATAGTCTGAGGGCATGGTTTTCTTGCCTTTTTTTTGGAACAGGTTGCATTCGAGATTCCATGAAGATGGGTAAATCCCTTTTCGGCAAGACAGGGAAGAAAGTCTGGATGAAACTTGACTTCTGCCATGGTAGTGTTGATGTTCGATATGGTGGGGCGAGCCTTGCCTTGGGGGATGTCTAAGGTAGAGTGCTATGAAAACATTTTGGCGAGCATGTTTGCTTTTTCCTTGGCTGTAGCCGCCGTGATGCCACGTTCGTCTGTCAAGAACGAACAAATCTTAAAGTGAAAATGGTTAGTAAATGAAATTAACAGTCAAAAGCTCGTGCAAAATTGTCAAGTTTCGAATTGACTTTGACAAGGTGACAATAATAATGTCATATCGTATAATTACTGGTTACTGGTCTTTTAGGTTAGTGTGATATTGAGGTGTTATTAGGTAAATAATTGATTCGTTTGTGAGGTATTATTATATAAATATACCGTACGTCCAATAGTAAGCTGTATAAATTCACCAACACACCCCATTGCTAAATATCTACTCAACATTCTTAATCCACTTGCAAACAACACTAGCTCATATATAAGAAGTCCACAAATTTTTCTAGAAAAACTATCACAAATTAATGTAAGTTCTAAAGACACCCTGGTGAGTTTTGATGCTGTTAGTCTTTTTACAAACGTACCTGTTAATAAAACTTTAAATATTGTACAAAACAAATTAGCAAATGATGGTGAATGGTGAATGTACAAAACTTAATATTGACATCATGCTCGAATTACTTACTTTTTGCGTAAAAACTACAAATTTTCAATACCAACTACTATCGACAAAACAATGGTATGGCTATGGGTTCGCCTCTATCACCTTTATTAAGTAATATTTGTATGGAAAATTTTTCATTAAATTTTGTTGAAAATTATAAACCTTTAATTTGGTGGCGTTATATAGATGACATTTTTGCACGGCAAATATACGATTTGCTTGGCTAGAATGACCCCACTCCAGAATAGCATACACACCCACTGACTGGAATACCGCATGAAAAGTCTGCAGCAACGAGGCCAATGGAAGCATTCGCGCCAGGCTCTTTAATAAAAAGATACTCTTCAAGAGGCGTTGTGCCAAGTAATCCATATGAGCCTCAAATCTTAGTGTTGGATCCATGAACACTCCAGCAATATGTTGTCGAACACACAGTGAAACGCCATTGATAGGTCACAGAATGTAGCATTAACATGTCTACCTCCCCCAAAGGCGTCGACTATGTACTCCAGAACCTCCAGCACGGCATCTGTGGAAGAACGGCCAGTTCTGAAGCCAAATTGGTTTGCCGAAAATAGACCATTAGCCTCAAAGTGGTCATAAAGCTGACTTTTCAGAATATGCTCAAAGATCTTTGCGAATACAGGAATTAATGAGATAGGGCGGTAATTGATAATATTGGTCTTATCACCCTTCTTATAAACCGGAATTACTTTTGCTAACTTCAGGCAGTCGGGAAAAATACCATCCTGGATACAGGAGTTCATCAATTTTGTGAGTGGAACAATAAAAACATCTTTCAGCGATTGAATTAATGGAACATTTAAATTATAAATATCTGTGCTTGATTTACTCTTTAGTGCATTTATAGCATCCTGGCACTGAATAAAAGTTACTTCTTTGAATTTAAAATTAAGATTGTTATTTTGTATGTATCAGGCTGCAGTCCCGTATAAGGTATTGCTGATAGGGTTTTATCAGCTATACCTGCAAAAAAAATTACTAAAATCTTCAGCTGTTAAAGACTTGTCTATTAAATGCTTCTTACTTGTTCCCCTCACAGAATTTACAATCTCCCAGGAAGTTTTATGGGTATTGTCTGATATAGTTATTACAGGCATTTCTTTTACTGGTTTGAATAGAGTGCCTATAGGTAGTTTTAAAAAATGTTATTTGAATTTTTACATTTTCATAGGGTCTATTTACATATAATTCATTTAGGAATTCAAGAGTATCTCTCATATTTTTAAGATCCTTATTAAACCATTTTATGTTACTAACCCGGTTTCCTCTTTTACTCCGTGTCAGCGGTATGCACTCATTCATGTCAGTCACAAAAACATTCACAAATCTCTCAAACCTTACATCAATGCTTACTTCATCAGAGGTTATCTGATCCCAGTTTCTTTCCTCGATCTTCCGGTACATATCAAAAATACCTGTTCTAGTAAATCGCCGATGCATATAGTATCCAGGCACTGGGTCCTCCAGCCCTGTTCTAACTGAGATATTAACTACTCGATGATCCGATAAAAAGGGTCAAAGACATTAGTGCAAAAGTCTAGCTCAACCTGAAAATTAATAAATATGTTATCAATACAACACCACTCAATGAAAACTAAATTACTTAAAATGTTATCTATAAGATACCATGTGAATGCAATACATTTTATATAGGTGAAACCTGTAGACCATTTTCAAAACGTATACAAGAACACGAAACTTATATTAAAAATACATAATTCCACAAATCACATATTTGTCAACATGCATTTGATAACAATCACAGAATACAATGGAACACTTCAAGTATTTTAGCAAAGGAACCATCATCTAAAAAACGTAAAATTAAAGAAAGTGCTTTACTTTTATTAAATAAAGATTTATGTGTTGCTTCAACTTCTGTTAGTTTTAACAGCACCTGGTTACCTTTGCTAAAAACTGAAGTTGATAAGGGGCATTTAAAAATTAACTAAAACTTTTAACAAAAATCATTGAATTCTTCCTAAACGCATAACACTAAATTGTAGATATATAATACATCACACACGAATCAATTATTTACCTAATAACACCTCAATATCACACTAACCTAAAATATCAGTAACCAGTAATTATACGATATGACATTATTATTGTCATCTTGCCAAAGTCAATTCAAAACTTGTCAATTTTGCACGAGCTTTTTACTGTTTATTTCATTTACTAACCATTTTCATTTTTAGATTTGTTCGTTCTTGACAACTGGAGCAGATTTCTTCCTCGGAACGTCGACCGTTTTCCAGTTTTCTTTTAGGTTTTTCAGCTTCGTTAGGGTCACTAAAGTGCTGTTTACACCCTGGAGCCAGAGCTGAACAGGCTCTACTTTCACAACAATTGTAAATAGAGGTGGAGCAAAGGCAAACATTTGTTACCTAACGTATTGGTTAAATGGTATTCACAAAGCTATGAATTGATATTATAAAAGCATAGTTAGGCCCACATTGCTCTACGGTGCCCCAATATGGTGTCAGGCCAGTGCCACACAAAAACATAGAATCCAACTAATTCAAAACCGTTTTCTCCGAGGAGCAGTCTCGGCGAGCAAAACAACCCGCATTCGAGACCTCCACAACATGGCTTGCATCGAAACAATCAGCGAGCGTATAGACAGCGTGTCTCAAAAATTTTACAAGTATCAACTTGTCGGATCAGAACTAACAAGCAATTTGACTAGAACAAGATTTAACCCCAACAATCATATAAAGCATGGACCAATATACGCAAATCTGCCTATATTTTTCGAACCATACGAACCTCCGTGAGGAAGGTAAAATACGGCAAATATGTACATACAGGTACCTATATAGTGAGACAAAAAATTGTTGTTCAGCTTTTATTTTTAAGATTTAGTATAGATATCAAGGATCACGTAATGGACATAATCAAAACCCCAAATTTAGTATTATTAAGGCTACTAATACACATAACATATATAAATATATAATATATAAAGATACGACTACGGTTTGGGTAGGACTAAGATCTTTTGCCTAAAACTTAGGCTGTAAATAAATAAATAGTTAAATGTTATGCTTAGAACAAGGATTTGAGCTACAATAACTGCATTTTGTGTAAATAGTTACATTTTACACTTAAGGATTGACTTAGGTTTTCTTTCATGGCTTAAACCCCAAAACTAACCCATGAAAAGTGAAAGAGGTTTTTTTTAGAGTTTTTCCTCTAGTATACTAAATGAATGTTCCCCCATCTTATCTTATGTTATATAATGAACTAGACCATTAACCAATTTGTATCTACATATAAGAAGGCATTACTCCAGCAAATGTTACCAGATTCGTTACGCTATATATGTAGAGGTTCGCGGGCAAGTCTCGGTCTCGGGTCTCGAAGCTCGAGACTGAGACTACCTTGGTCTCGGTCTTGGTCTCGGTTTGGTCTCGGTCTCGGTTTGAGCAAATAAAAAGCAATTTAATAATTTACAGTTTTATTTCGTTAATAACACAAACGCTACTTCGGAATGTTAAGAGGAATATAAATAATTTAGAAAATATACCTACCGAGTGACATTTAAACTGAATAAGTTTCGGTACAACTGAAAGCAATCTTTTATTTATATTTCATTAAAAATGTGACCTTTCCATTTTAAATGTAGACGACGTACGATTCTAAATCTAAACCATTAAAAAATCATCATAACTGCCATCAGTATAACTGCTCTATGACTTAGAGGTTTCCAAATAAAAAAAAAAAGTGTGTGCAGTTGCGGAAAAATCCGTAGGCAGTCGCAGTACTTCGGTTAATACCCAACATGTGAGGTATTTTAGTGTTACGGCAACATTTACAAAAAGGGGAGGCTAAGGAATGGGATGGGGAAGGGACACAAATTATTATTTTTAACTTCAGTGAGTATGTCAAGTTTGCAAGTATGCGTAAGGGTTCATTTTCAATACACTTCGATTGTTGTTTTGAAATATTATGGTGAATATATCAATGCTGAAAAAATAAATAAAATGGTTTTCCCTATCGCCAAAAATATTCTGTCGAAATATACCAAAAGACAAATTTTCAATTTCAGTTTTCGGAACTGATAAGCAAACGTAAATAAATAAGTGATTTTTCTCTTAAAAATACCAATTCTCAAAAACTAATTTTCCTTTATCAAAAAAACCCTATTACCTGTCTAGTGTGTTAGTGTCTAAAGTAAGTAGGTACTTTACACATGGTAGTAGATAAACTTTTTGAACGCGTTTTCACTTTTTATATACAGTATGTCCACGGACCGGGTTTACATGAGGGCATTAAATTTTGCAAGGCGCGCAAAGAGGCCACTTTTAATAAAAATTACTTGAAAATAAAATTGAAAGTGCTACCAGAGTATAACAAGTTGGTTTGTTATACTTGGGTGCTACTTTAAAATTACTGTCCTCTACGTACCATTGACACAAAATACAACAAATTGAGGTTTCTAAAAATCAAAATTTTCAGATTTTTTGATTTATATTGTTAACAATAAAATAAATTTCAGCAATATTAATAATTGTATTCGTTACTTTTACTTTATTTTAAGTAACCTACACGAAAAAATTGCAATTCTTTAAGTTTTTCAGCAAATACGCTAAAAAAATTTTACTATTTGAAAGTTCTAATATATATTTATGAAAATATGCACTTCAACGTAGAATCAAATTTGAACAACTTTTCTCATTGACACTTTTTGATATGTCGTCAAATGATCCCACTTTTTGCCCTGTGATCATTTGCATTTGTCAAAATCGATTTTTGGTTTATTGGACATGTTGAATTAATCCCCAAAAGAGTTAATTTCGGTATTTGAATAATAAAAATGATTCCAATTTGTTGCAAACATTATGCCGGTCACTAGGTATATGCCCGAACAAGTTCTTTTCAAACATAACATTTGAATGGCTCAGATATTCTATGTATAAGTACAGTTATGGTTAATTAATAAAAATGATATCTACTACCTACTCTTTGATACGATATTTACAGATAAAAATTATGTTAAACATTTGTAAAGGTAAGTTGGTAAGTAAATTTAACTACTTTTATGTTTTAATTTACCAAAAAGCATTATTCAATGTAAAATCTTAAAAGTATTCACAGTTACAAAATTGCTTAAGTCGAACAAACTAATGGCTAAATAATTCTTTCGAGACCAAGACCGAGAGTTCGATACCTTAGTCTCGGTCTCGATCTTCGTCTCGATAGGTAAGTCTTGGTCTCGGTCTCGGTATCAAATTTCTAGTCTTGGTATCGAGACAGAGATCGACACCGAGACTAGTCTCGTGGTCTCGCGAACCCCTAGTTCAAGCCCAAACCGAAAACCCCTAAAACAAAAACCGGCCTCGCCACCACCCAGGCAGGGCCGGTTTTTGTTTTAGGGGCGTCAAGGGAGTCATCAAATGAGGTGTACAGGACCATCGAATAATTAAGCAATCACTAACTTCAAGTATACTAGTAATTCAGTTATAATCTGCTGCGCACAGAATAAAGACTGGGCTAATCTAAAAAGAAGTTTCGAAAGAGAGAGAGTCGAATTCCACTCGTATGCAGAGGCATCGCAAAAGACGCATGTCTTTGTATTACGAGGCCTTGACGGCGGCTTAATGCGGGATGAAATTCGTAACTGCGTCATTGAAGAACATGGACTTAGTTTTAAACAAGTCTTCGAAATTAAGAAAACAAGAGTCCCCCTATATCTAGTGGACTTAGAGGCTTCCATAACTTTGCGAAAACTTAACTAGGACTGCAAGCTATTGGCGCACGTCCGTATCTCCTGGGAAAATCGCAGAACCTCAAAAACCGCTATGCAATGCAAGCGGTGCCAGGGGCATGGTCACTCCATGGCATATTGCTTAAGGAACTGGACTTGTTCGAAATGTGCAGGCCCACATCAAATAACGGAGTGCTCCAGTGACGTAATCAAGTGTGCAAACTGTCAGGGCGACCATAGGGCAATGAGTATCGAGTGCCCTGTGTACATAGATACAGCAAGCACAGCCCCAAAACATGCAAAATAACCCAAGAAATTTTAAGCCTGCACCACCCCTTGCCCGCCCCGCCTGGCAGGGCAATATGAATGAAAATGCAACAGGAGATGCAGTTCGACCAACACTTCCCACCTTTAGGCAGATGTGAGGAACCCCCCAGCACGTTAAATAATAAGCAGGTCAGTCAGCGAAGTTCTGAGCAGAATAATGCGAATTCTGTACATACAATTATACCTCAACAAAACTCAATAAATATAGTAAATAATATGAGCAGCAAAAAGCATTAGCGCGAGTCAATAGCTTAGTCAATTTTACCGAGCTAATTCCGGCATTGAACGATTACGCTACTCTGGTAGAATCCTGCAGGGGAAACAAATTCGAGGTCTTACAGGCCTCGATGAAGTTCTTTTCCGAGGACTTCAATGGCTACAATATATAATTGTCCCAATGCCAATTAATATTATTAGTTGGAACTGTAAGGACATTCGCTCTAACTCGGAGAATTAAGAAATTAAATATATTAAGAATTAAAAATTTTCATTAGCAATAATCTTAACATTTATATAGTGTTTATTTTGGAAACCAAAATAAACGCTGATTTTACACTGAAGTTCAATGATTTCTATGTATTGAGATCTGACAGTAGAACATGTAGTACTCGAGCTAGACGACGCGACGCGACGGCGTGCGGATCGTAGGCGCATACTCGCCTCCTCGTCTCCGCCTCACGGAGAACGCTCCTATTTGGCGGATATTAACGTCACACACATGCGTTGGCGGGGCACCACCAACAGGATTGGACGCTGGCTGTACAGGTTAGTGGAACAAGATATCAGTTTAATGTACCATCAAACCCCGAATCCTACCCATTATCCTCCATATTGGCTAAATCCATCATTCTTGGATATTGCTAGAGCGCGGGATAGCCAACGCCTCGCCATTGCTGGAACTTATCGTTCTAAACTCGGAACACCTTCCAATTATTATTTCTTTACGGAGCAGAATAAAAGCCACACAGGAAACTGTTTATTCGTACAGGAATGTTGACTGGCGGGAGTTCCGCAGGCGAATGAACGAGACCACGGTTGTCCCAAGGCAAATAGACAGTATCCAGGAACTTAGAGCGAGGTGCAAGCTCTAGTCACCAATATCCAGCGCGCCAGGCACGCAATCTGCCCAGTTGTCAGTAACTCATTCCGAACGATACCACGCAGACTAATTTATAACTATTTCTACCGGAATAGGTTACTTTCTCCGTAAGTCCGAGTTGCAAGTTTCTAAACAAAGCCAAATCCTTTAGATGCTTTGGTACAAATTTTGTATTATCGCCTAACAAGAAAAGCAAATAAATAAATTCTTGGTTATTAATTGCACTAGAACGCGTCCAAAAATCTAGTACCCGAGACTACTAATGTACTAATGATACTACGCCGACTTAGTTTCACTTCACAGATGGCTTATACTAATATAAACTCTTGTGACTGAGTTATTCAGTAGCGAATACTAAAGGTATTCTAACTCTGTTACCGAGTTAGGAAAATTAGCCAAAGTAATTTCTAAGATGCTAAAATTTTGTCAATTAACGGACAAGAAAGGTTCGTCAACTATATAAAAAAAAAAGAAAACACTTATCTGTAGTTCTTGTCGATCTCGGATCATAGAGAGTATTTCCAAACCAATTTTTATCGGACTTCTAAGAATTATGTCCTCGGTATTGACACTGCCGTCGTTCTGACACATACCAGCTAGAAATGGTCCTTAACCTGCCATCCAGAAAATCGTTTTGTCACCAAAAATATACAAAGGAACCCAGGTTGTAAAGAATCCATGGTCTATATTACCAGCGAATATTAACTACGATAAGAAGATTCACTCTCCACGGCGGCAC
>JAEQML010082190.1:0-10916 GCA_016904865.1 Pissodes strobi
CAATATTTAGCTAATCAAAATGGCGTTCTGAAGACCTTTTGATATTTCTGATGGTGAATCCCAAAACCAATGCCGCTGCACAGCTTTTAGAGTTTCGTAATAAAGACTTACATATCCAAACACAAAGATTTATTTTAAATATGTATACATGTTTGAAAAGTGAAATTCATGAGGCGTCAGAAAATGAAATAGTAAAAAGAATTTGTGAGCTTACTAAACTTCCACGCTCTATAGTTTATAAAGTGATTAAGGTAGGAGATATCATTGACCATTCTTTAAAGCGAAAAAGATCCGGCCAAAAGCTAACAAAAATTGATAATGTTTCCAAAGAAGTTATACGCCGAGTAGTATATTAATTTTACAAAGAAAGACAGCAAAGTCCCGACATTGGAAATGATTCGAGATAAATTATCGGATTACCAGAATTATGAATACAAATCTCTCGACACATTGCGTAATATCTTACTCAATTGTGGTTTTAAATATAAAAAATTGGATTGGATAAAAGAATGGTTATCATGGAATCGCATCGCATAGTTGCTCACCGGCAAGTATACTTACGCAAAATTCATGAATATCGCCAAGCAAAAAGGGAAATAGTGTATTTAGATGAAACATGGTTTGATACACAAGACGCAGTTGAGTATGGTTGGGTAGATGATAGCAGTAATTGCAAATTAAACGGGCCTTGTTCTCGCGACAAACGAGTGATTATACTGCATGCAGGAAGTGATAAGGGTTTTGTACCTAATGCTTTATTATTGTCTGCCAACAATATAAAGCACCCTTGGGATGATTATCGGAAGTAATTGCACAAGTGCACCAAAATTACCGATAATTTTGCATGACAGCGTGTTGTCTAAAAACTGCATGAGTTCATTTTCATATTTTGGAGAAAGAGCCCGACACCGAAGGTGGAGGGCTCTTTTTGCAAAATATGAAAATGACCGAATGCAGTTTTTCTAAGACAACACGCTCGAATGCAAAATTTTCTGGTTATTTTGATGCACGAGTGTAATTCGGGGGAATATTTCCCGAATTAGGACATGGTTTTAAAAAAATACATTTTTATTCTTTTTTTAATACAAAAACGTACATGTAACTGTAAACAAAGTACAGAGATGCAAAAAAAACGATTTTTTTTAAATCCAAAACGAGACATTTTTAATAATACCTATATATTCACTAGACTTTGACGTTATTTATAAATTGTCGCTGTCAAATTTTCAATGGAATTACCATAGATACGTACGATGCAATTATCGCTGTGCTCTTTCGGTTTCTACAGTGCAATTACCGCTGTAATTTTCCGAGAATTGCACTCCTCTAATGGGATTTTTTATACATGAGGGAAATATTCATATAGACATGACCGCCAGTCTATTTGAAAAGTGGTTTACCGAACAATTGCTGCCGAATATTCCCCCAAATTCCGCTATTGTAATGGACAATGCATCGTATCATTCCCGCCATCATAGCAAAGTTCCCAGTAGCAGTAATAAAAAGGACCATATTCTCAAATTCATGGAGAGCAAAAATATGGAAATTCCTCAAAAGACGACAAAAAAGTGTTATTGGCAGCTATTAAAAAAGAGCTTTACAAAAGAATATGTCATTGACAAATTATGTGAACCACATGGTCATACTATTTTGCGGCTTCCCCCCTATAACTGTGTATTTAATCCGATTGAGATGATGTGGGCTGCCATCAAGAAAAGCATAGAAAATATAATCAATCGCCAAATAACAGTGATTTCGTACTAGGCCATATAAGGACAATAATTGATGAAGTAAACGCAAGTGGCATTTGGATGAACTGTGTCCGTCATGTTATAGAAAAGGGGGGCAAATATTGTAATAACGCCAAAGTCAGATTCCAGCTCTGCCGATTCAGATGGTGACTTTTCATGAATTTCTCAAGTGAGTGAAACAAAATCATATACTTAATCCTACTTTTTCTTATTAACTTTTCATGTAATGGCAACATAAAAAGGGTACGTTTAAAACCCAATTATGCGAGCAATCAAGCTAACGTTGTTTAAAATATTATGTATTATACCTGTGTATAATTATGAAAAATATAACTAATTCAATATTTTTCCATTTCTACCGTCGCGTCGCACGTCTATGCCTAATTATTCAAATGAAATGCCGGCTGTCAATCAAGTTTTGATTTATTGCTGTTTACACTGACTTCGTATAGACCTTAGCTGCAAAGGGCCTACAGCCTTATATTTTTAAAATCTTGTGAAAAATATCTATCCGCTCATACAAAAATATACATCGTCGGCGTCGGTCTAATTTTAAAACCACGCAAGTCAAGATTTTATGAAATTAAGATTTTACGTTATAGTGCTTTATGATTTAAATATCTACACTTCTGCAAAACCTAAGTCTTGAATATACTTAGCGCCATCTATTAGGATCTATTAAAACCTCGTATGTCAGCTGTGTCATAATGTCATCACTGTACAATGGCGGATGACCATTTCTCGTGGCGGGCTGCAAATATACCGAAATCAATTTTTTTAAGAGGTTTCCAAGTGTTGATATTGATTCGGTTTTCTGGAGTTACGAGTTTTTAAATTTCACACAAAAGTTGCAATCAGATTTAAAGTATACAGACTTACGACTCTTTAAATCTACAGAGTGGACACTAGGTTGCGTTGGCAGTGTTGCGTCTATGCTATTTCAGTTTAATAATTATTTATTAGTAATATCCGGCAAAGAAAAATAACTATAATTAACTAAAATATTATATATTTTGTATCATAATTTGCATGGAGACTGGAGAAAAGTTCCATGTAATATAAAATTGTTTTATCTATAGCCGTGCAGTAATGAGGTAATAGGCACTATTTTCTGTGTTATCATATTACCGCCGCTGAAAGATCATGTACAGTCCTACGGCACTAGCCATATCAGCCGCTTCTAATTGGTGAATTAACGTCACTTTAGAGTACTGTTAATTCTTTACGAATGGCCCTCCGCTCCCTTCACTGAACCGTAGATTAAGTGAAAGTAACGTTAAACCACCAATCAGAGGCGTATGGTCTCTTTCAGACGATACGGATTTTAGCCTGTCCGGTTTTATTGGTTTAAATGTGATTGGTTCATTAAAACCTTGTGACAATTAGTCACCGACCTGGAGGTCGGTGCAGTTAGTTTAATGTACTACTGGACTCCACGTTAAAGCCAATAAATCAGACCGGCTAAAATCAGTATCGTCTGAAAGAGACCTAAGGATCTTAAAAGAATTATAATCACACGGCGCTACCAGCTCGGGAAATGATGCGTAGGGTAAAGTCGGGCTGGTTCGGACATGGAGCACTACGGGACGTTTCAAATTTACCGCGAAAACACCACATTCAATTAGTTCCATGTGCTGCCGCGTCATCAGCAATCAGCATGGCTTTTTAGTATAAACAATCGCATTGCTATATTATATACCGTTAACCTTTCTGAGTTATTGGCCGGTTTTAAAATATTGGATCCAGGTTAAGACTTCGCCTGTAAGCTCTCCGGTTATTAGTAAACAAGTCAGATAAGATTTAATATGTGTACTAAAGAAAGGTATATTTGTAGCTTCACATAACCTACAAATAAGTAATACTAGCGGAATTTTTAGAACTCCATGGCACAATATTTTTATATTGGCAACCTGGGGCACGTTCAGACGAAGCGCGTGGGTCAGTTTCGGACATTTTATACTGTCCGAAACTGCCCCAAGACCTGCGTCCGAATGTGCCTCACATTTTTTGTCCAAGTATTTCTCACCTCAAAATTATTTGTTTTATTTATAGAATGGTAAGGACATACAAGAAAAAGAAAAATCGTCCTGAACTTCCAAAAGACGTTATGAAAAATGCAGTAAAATAGATAGGGTTCTTCAGCGTATAATGTCTGTGCGTTTGGCAGCAACTGCTTTCGGTATTCCCAAGTCTACGCTGCAAGACAGAATTACAAAAATTAAGAAGACTGGTGGTCAAGAAGCAATGAATACGTCTGGCTCGGGAAACGATAGTGACTCAGGTATTAGTTCTAATATGTCGCTTTACGCCACGCGGCAGGTGTTTTCCCCTAAGGAAGAAGATGAGTTAGAACAATACATAAAAATTCTTCAAAAATGTTTTACGGCCTAACATACAAAGCCGCTCGATCACTGGCGTATGAATACGCATCTAAATTGGGAAAAGCTTATAAAACATGGGATGAGAATAAAATCGCTGGAATGGAATGGATGCGTTCCTTCATGAAACGACATCCACGACTTTCTTATCGTGAGGAAGAAAACACGAGTATTGCAAGAGCTTCGGCGTTTAATAAGCATAATGTTGAACTGTTTTTCAAAAAATTTTGAAAGAAGTTCAAGCAAAATACAAATTTGCTGCTCATCAAATTTGGAATGTTGATGAAACTGGCATCACTACCGACTTGCAAAAGTCATCGCGGAAACCAGAACAAAAGGCGTTGGGCAATGTGTTTCGGCTGAATGAGGCGTATTAGTTACCATGTGTGGAATTATTTCAGCTTCTGGCAGTACAATTCCGCCACTATATGTGTTCCCTAGAGTTCGAATGAAGGATATATTTTGTATGGTGCAGTACCTGGAGCCCTAGGATTTGCAGAAAAATCAGGATGGATGTCCTCGAAAATATTTGTCAAGCTTTTAGAACATATTAAAAACCACACACGTTGTATCTCCGAGAAGTCAATACTTATTCTTCTAGACAATCACGAAACCCATAGTACGCTTGAGGTCATCTCGTATGCTCGTGAAAGTGGTATTGTTATAATTTCATTCCCACCACACTGCACCCACCGTATGCAACCACTAGACAAGGGTATATACGGTCCATTTAAGAACAGGTGCAAGGTGACTTTTAATGACTACATATTAGCTAATCCTGGAAAACTGATTTCAATTTACGACATCGCAAAGATAACTGCAGATCCGTATTTGTTAAGTTTTACCCCAAAAAACATTGTAAGCAGTTTCGTAAGTACAGGCCTATGGCCTATAAATTCGTTGATTCGGATGACGACTTTTTGGGATGCTATCTACAGATCGTGAAAATCCTCAATGTGGTTCCATCAGTGGAATCACCTCTCAAAAACCACCTGGTAAAAAAATACTTGACGCTTCGGCAGGAATAGCAAAAATATCGCCAGCCTCCCATGGTCAGGCCACAGATATTGACGAAGTAACAGATATGATAAAAGAATTATTAAACAAAATTGTTGATAAAGCTACTATGCTTAAGCTTAACGTAATATCTGTGGTGAGCATAAAACCATATCAGAAGGCACTTCCCAGAAAAGCAAGAAATGGAAGATCGCGATTAGGAAAATCCAGAATGTTTACACGTACAACAGAAAAAGATAGATTACAAGAACTGGAAAACGAGAAGAAAATTAACTCCTTAAAGCCAATACGAAAAGGAAAGTTATGAGCAACGAAATTGAAAGTTATCCAACATAAAAGAAGCAAAAAGCAAAACTAATTAATAAAACAAAGCTACAGAAGGAAGAAAAAAGACAAACATCCAAAAAGATGATACTTCATCGTTTGACTCTGAAATGGAATTGCCAAAAAATGTAACCAAAATAATATTTCAGACTCTGACATAGATATGGAATCAGATCAAAATGCACATAACGAAAGCAGAATAGACCAGCTTATGAACTATGGAGAAATTCTGCGTGAATATGTGCTCGCAACATTTTGCACAAAGAAAAGAATTTTTTCTTCGATTGACAGCAAAGTATTACTTTTCCTGCCTTGGCAGCAAAGTAAGTACTTTCCTGCCTAGGCAGCAAAATGATTAGTCTCCATGGGAATAAAACGTTTGACATAAGTTGTCAAACTATAATTATTACGGACATATACATTTCCATAGCAACCAACCGTTCCAACAATTGCGATTTCTATCAAATTTTGTTTTAATTTATCACTACAGGAAAAATAAAAATATTGTGAGAATTCTAATAATTTGCAAATATACAATATACATATATCATTATAAATAATCGGAGAAAAAGTTATAATAATATGTTCAACTCGGCAGCAAAGTAGATTGACTGTCTTAGCTGAATTCCTAGCCTCGCTACGCTCGGCTATGAACTATCAGCCGCGGCAGTCAATCTACTACTTTGCTGCCTAGTAAAACAGATAACTATTGTTTTATATCGGAAAAGTTAATCAAGTGTATGAGAATAACGAATATTCTCTCATTTATTTAAGAAAGAAACAAAAATGGATTTTACTTTCCTGTACAGGAAGATACTTCCACAGTGTCAAGGGAAGACATAGTGTCAAAATTGCCTATGCCTGTAAGTACAGCGGGAACATCGAGAATGGCATCAGTTCTACAATTCCCTGTTAATTTCTTTGGATATAACATCCAATAAAATTTGTATTAATTTTAGTTTTATAATTAAAATAAATATTATATTATTGTTTGTTTATACTTGTCCGAATCTTCCCCATGCACGTCCGGATCTGCCTCATAGTATATCCCGATCTACCCCAGTATGGGTTACATCCGGACAAATACACCGTGAAATAAAATCGCTAATATTTTAAAAACTGCTATTTATTTCGCCATAGATGTTACTGAAAATGTTGAAAATATATTGTAGTATACAATAGCGTTTCAATCTGAGCTTTCATTTAATCGCATAGCGACTAATGACCATCTGAAAAAACGTGTCCGAACCTGCCCCACTCTACCCTATATCCTAACCAATAACGTTTTTATGTTCTTGTATCCTAATTACCCTACGGTTGTACAGGGTGGCCCGCTTATTATGATGTGACACCTTATCTCACAATCTACGGGGTGTAACAAAATTTAATACAAAAGTTGTTTGTGTTTACTTAAATTTTTAAAATATTATATTTTATATATACAGGCTGTTCGTATTTTCGTGGACAAGTATTAACTTTCTTATTTTAAATAGAAAACCATGTATAATAAGGCATTTTTAATTCCTCAGAAAATTCTAAATATATTTTATATATAATATCCTATGTCTAAGTCTACGGTTCTTGACATATTTTAAATTTTATGCCAAAAATGACGTTTGCAGGTCTAAATATAACTATCAATTTCTCCTATTGAAAGGCTTTATTATTTAATTGGAGTTGGCTCCCTTGTAAAAGGGTCTACTTAAGTAGTCCGTGTTAGCATTTTTATAATAAATAAATACGGGGTGATCAAAAACTATCATTAAAAATTTAAATGAAAAAATCGTTAAGTAATTTTTTTTTCAAATGAAGACCCCCTACTTTCATAATTTTTTTATTTAGCATTAAAAATAAGGGCGACTTTGTATAAGGCTTATCCGAAAAACTTGTAGTTTTTCATATATTGGCAATTTAACATTTTTCTATTGTAAAAATGCTATAGGGCTTTTAAGTTGTATTAGTTGGCCATGACGGCAAGGCGTGGCGAAGAAAAACAATCGAGCACTACAGAAATGACACTATTTCTTGTCGTCTGACAATACACCTACTTATTATCCCAGTCGGGATGATTAAGTTATTAACCTTTCGTCGGGCGCAGCTGTTCTAGTAGATTCAACAGTCTTTCTCTTGCATCATGCATGGTAACCTATAGTGTTAAATTCCCCACCGCATAGGCAGCCTCCTATAATGTGTCTAGAAATACCGGGTCCGGCAAAATGTATTACCCATTTTTAACGAGTTATAACACTTAATTACTTTATTAAAATTAAATAACAATACAAATTTTTAAAGACAAAGGACGGGAGATTCTTATGAAAATAGCGTCTAGCAAATGACCGCCTTCTTGAACAATGCATTCTTCCAAATTATTGATAAATCTTCGCATTACGGCGCGAAGGATGTGCCTTGGAATAGCATTCACTTCATTTCTTATGTTAGCTTTCAGTTCCTCAAGGTCTCTAGGTTTATTTACATACACTTTACTTTTTAAAAAGCCCCAAAAAAAGAAATCGGGGGTCGAAAGGTCTGGGGACCGTGCAGGCCAAGGGAAGTTACCTTGTTGGGCTAGCAGTTACAGCTGCCCTTACACTCTCCTGGTTACGATCATTGCAAGCAGATCTTGGTCTTTCGCTTGACTTTTTGTCTAAAATTGATTCGAGTTCTTCCCATTTACGGTACCAAGATATAATGGTTCTACGTTGAGGGTTATGACGAATGTTAAAATGGTGACGAAGTTGTCTTTGAACAACAACAACTGAAGTAACTGAATAAATTTATTAACACAAAACACACGATGTTCCACTAACCAGCGCTCCATTTTAACAACTGTCAAAACATATCGCAAAATTTCCAAAGCCTACTCGTTAAAAATCAGTATTATTTTTTAATCTTATCCAAGTTAATAAATTTTTATAGCTCGTTAAAAATGGGTAATACATTTTGCCGGACCCAGTATAAAACGGTGGTAGTGTTCTTCTCTATGCTAAAATGCGATATTAATAATTTGTAAATTATAACGTAATCAGGTGCAGTGTGTCCAATAGATCAAAATGTTTGCCACGTGCACATCAAGCTTTCTAACACAAACTGCCACGGACGGGATGTATCGATAGCTGGTCTTTTCAAATAGACAACTTTATACAAAGTGGTCCTTATTTTTAATGCTAAATATGATAAAATTATAAAAATGGAGGGTTTCCATTTGAAAAAAATAGTATATTATGATATAAGTGTATAAGAGGGCCTTTAAAGCACGCGCGACATATTTCAAAACACGACGCGCAGCGGAGTGTTTTGTAAGTCGCAAGGGCTTTAAAGGCCTCTTAAACACGTATATCATACGCTATTTTTTATTACGAATGCATCATAATCTCAAAAATGTTTTAAATATTAAACTTAAGGGATATATTGACGAATATATTAATCTGTCACATTTGACATGATCAAATGTTTTTATAGCAACCTTTAAAAAAGTAGGCATCATTTTAAGCACGCTGCAGCGTGCGATAATCGTTGATTATGATGCATGCGTAATAAAAAATACTTTTAATGATTTTTTCATTTAAATTTTTAAAGTTAGTTTTTGAGCACCCTGTATTTATTTATTATAAAAATGTCAACACAGACCACTAAAGTAGATCCCGTTCTACAAGGAAACCAACTCCAATTAAATAATAAAGGATTTCAATAGGAGAAATTGATAGAGAAATTGATAGTTATATTTAGATCTGGAAACGTCATTTTTGACATAAAATTCAAAATATGTCAAAAACGGTTAGACTTAGGTATAGAATATTATATATAAGAAATATCTAGAATTTTTCGAGGAATTTAAAAATGCCTTAATATACAGGCTATTCTATTTAAAATAAGGAAGTTGATTCTTGCCCACGAAAATACAAACACCCTGTATATATACCTTCATTTGAAAAATGAATGTGTGTCAAATCCACTTTAATTTAAAGCCTGTACAGGGTATCCCAAATTCAAGCCTCATCATTGGGATCTCGGGAACTAGAAGAGATACGAGGTCGGTTAAATTGAGGCAAAGTTGCGCGATTTGAAGCTGATCAAAATGCCACCTTACAAGTTTAAAAATTCCGAAGATTTTTGGAAAAAACCGAATATTCGCGATGTAATTTTTATTTTTTTATGACTCTATTTGAATAGATATATCAAAATAAATTTCACATTCATATTGCTACTTTTTCTATTCTACAAGATGGTGTTATCAGATTTTAAACCGACGTTTCGTTTTTGAGCAGCCATCATCAACTTTGTTTTTTTAAATACGGCCCTGGATTTTCTATTACGGATTTTAAAAGCTGTTAAGCTCCCAAAACTAATGATGTATCGCACTTATTTGAAAAATTCATATTAGTGACATTTTCCATAAAAACTCATGTGTTAGAGAGAGACAGAAAACAGATTTTTGGTAAGATCTTACCAGGAAATAATTAAAATGATTTTTTCGAAAAAGTGCGACACAACAATGAGAATGTGAAATTTATTATTTGTTCCAAATCTAATCCCACACAACTATATTTACTTGGGTAAATTGCTAAAAATATAGCCTGGTTTGAGGGTTGACACTTTAATAATTATATTGTTTATTAATCACTTCTGATGTTAGTTTTTAAGCTTTCTTTATGCAAGGCGTTAATGCGTGAAAAAAGGTTTTTGTTTTTAATCCTATTAAAAATATATTTTCTGTCTCTCTCTAACACATGAGTTCTTATGGAAAATGTCACTAATATGAAGTGTTCGAATCAGTGCGTTACATCACTGGTTTTGGGACCTTAGAAGCTCTTAATATCCGTAATAAAAAATCCAGGGCCGTATTTAAAAAAACAAAGTTGATGATGGCAGCTCAAAGACGAAACGTCAGCTTACAAATCTGATAACATCATCTTGAAGAACAGAAAAAGTAGCAATGATGTGAAATTTATTTTGATATATCTATTCAAATAGAGTCATAAAAAAATAAAAATGAAATCGCGTATATTCGGCTTTTTCCAAAAATCTTCGGAAGCATTCGGAATTTTTAAACTTGTAAGGTGGCATTTTGATCAGCATCAAACTGCGCAACTTTGCCTCCATTTAACCCACCTCGTATCTCTTCTAGTTTCCGAGATCCCAATGATGAGGCTCGAATTTGGGACACCCTGTACAACTAATAATGATAATAAATATTATGTTTACATTAAATTTAATAAATGGGAAGGAGAAGTCTGTTTGGCCATTCAGTTTTACAATGTTACCTACTTCTTTTAGTGATATTGATTAGAATTGTCTGTAAGAAAAATATACATCAAAACCAAATAAGTGAGATTTTGAATTATATGCGAGTATTTATTTAATTGAACCTGCAAATTTTGAAGAAAAAGAAAAAAAGCGATAGGTAATTTGAATTTGGCGGGTAAACGACAGTGCCCCGTCTCATGCG
>JAEQML010082191.1:0-10916 GCA_016904865.1 Pissodes strobi
ATATAGCATCCTACGCTTTCCGGTGCCCAGTCTCCATTCCCTACGGTCTTCCCAGTCTCCTGGATGGAGATATCTTTCTGACATGGTTCTGCGTATTCCATCAATCCATGTAATTTTCGGCCTTTTTTTCTTTCTTCTTTAGGAAGGGGTCGAGTTTAAAATTTGTTTAGGGAGTCTTTCTTCACCCATTCTTTCTATGTGGCCATGCCAATTAATTGTTGTTGGTCTATTTCTTCCAGGATTGTTTTTTGTATGCCCTGATCTCATTGATTTCTCTAATTTGCTGGTTATTTACTCGGTCCATTCCAGATTTTCCGGCCGCTCTGCGCCAGAAGTTTATTTCCAGCGCAAGTAGTCTGCGTTCCAGAGTTTTACTCATTTTCCAGGTTTCGTATCTATAAATAGACTTGTATAGAAGTATTTTCCTATCCTTGGATATGTGAGTTGACCACAGTATGTAGTTGTATGTTAGTGTTATAATTGTGATTTTGCTATTATTGGCCACATCGCATCGCCCAAGTACTCTTTACCAAAAAGATCGCTATGATTTGCGAAATGCAAATTCTCAATATCATGATTATGCTCAGACTTTTTCTTTTTGATGCAAAATTTAAGCCATTTTAATATTATCCTTATGCTTATATGAAACAAGTAAGGTCTCCAAAAATACGGTTATTTTTAAATGAGATTTATTATTGTAGTGACTTATTGAAATATAATCTAAAACCACCCACACTTGAATCTTCATTAAATCTTTTAAAAAAATGCAAGTCATACAATATATATAAATCAGGCGCCACAGACCGAACTTGGAAGGCTGCCGACGTAGGTCTTGAATAGTACTGTTGAATTTATGAGACCTTTTTAACTTTAAGACGTTTACTGACACTTTTGTTGGCTTGCAGATGTGAGAAGAATGCTGCGTGATGAAGAGCTTATGTTCTGGAAAATAGAGAGATAGGGATGATAAATTTTACAGGTAAAACCTTTTTTTAGGAAGGAAGTATGTTTCACGCCATTCATATGGATGCATAGGTAAATAATGATTGAGCCTTATAGGCATGAGAAAGGAGGAGTTCAAATATATAATTGTTTGTCTAACCAATTTACATCACTTTGATAAACATTACCATTCATTTTGCTATTATGAGCATGATTAAGTATATTGTCAAAATACTCTATACTATTCTCCTAAATATTATAACAATACAAATCAAAGGGATTTATCATACTTTTAGATGCACTTAATTTTTTTTTACTAAAACGTTAAAAAAGCAACTTTTCTCGTTTGCTTTATAGTGCTAAAATGTTTCACCTATATATTATATATGTGTATAAGCTATTTAGAACTAGCGTAAAATAACATGGCATGTTTCCCAAATATAAAAGAAAAATCCTTTAGAAAATTGGGGAATTAAGATTCGAAAGGCAGGTATTATTTTGCATGATATAGACTCGCAAAGAATAAACTAGACGCATACCCAACACCCTATATCTCATTACAAAAAATTCAACTTCCTAACGTCGATCAGAAACTCATATTAACGAATCCAATTTGTAGGGCAGCGAGCGTATTAAAATCTAAAAAGGCTCCAGCAGCCCTTGACAATGACCTAACGTGGGTTCAAAACAAATGAAGCACGTTTGGATTTTCGGTGTGGTTGCGCTAATGAATGGTTTACGGAGGGCACGTGGCTAACACGTGCTACGTGCCACCGGTCGCCACGGGATCAGGAATAATGCCTCCGACAAGTGCTTTTAACGTGCGTTACGCAGTGTAACAGAGCCCTAAGATTCTTTACTTTTTTTGGAACAATTGTGCTTTCTGGTTCCCATAGACTTTTATGTCTGTGGGGGCCTGTTTAATAAATAGTGCTTTCTTTTTCCTGGCGGCATTGCAAATACATGAAAATGATGCAATTAATACTCATTTTCGCCCTTATATGTTTTGTTAATTAACATATTTTGAATATACCAGGGTTTAAATCACTTGCTTGGGATATTATTTTTTAAAAGGAAAAGTCGATCATCGGTGGCTATACATTCGTTTACAGAAAGTGAAGGGCAGTTTTTTTTTAGGAAACACTTTCCGTCGATTTTCTAAATTTAATTTAACCAGTTGATGTTCTTCTTCATAGACTAAGTAAGTCTTGGGACCCTGAATCAAATAAGAAAATGTTGAACCTAATCTAAACTGTAATGTTGCTCTTCCATAGATTTTCCCTACTTATTTTATCGCCGCTTTATTTTTAATTTCAATAGAAGCCTTTTGATATGCTTCTTTGCTATAACATTTAGTCCCTTTTTTATTTTTTCGCATATTTTCTTGGCATCTAAAAGTATTCGGTAATATTGTTTTTATATTTCTTGACTAACGGCTCAATAAAGTATAGTATTTATGTGGCAAAGTACAACGAAAAATAGCTAAAAAAAATAATCACTCCAAAAATTACAAAATATGCCATATATTCTTAACGTGATAGGCAAATAACAATATTTCGTGATACGCAAGTACCAACATTCCATCATACCCTAATAGCGACATTCCATGCTAATTATTTGCACCCCAATTAATTATTATCATAACGAAAGAACAAAGCTAACCGGGCAATGTTTTATGCCTTAAAATAACTCTTGTAGAACATTAATAGTTAAAATCTCAAGTAATTATCTGAAATAAAATATTTCATGCATTATAATATATGATCCTTACCATCGAACATTAACTATACGACAAGAAGGTTCACTTTCCGCGGCGACACGTCAACGGTGTGCCTCCTTCCTCGCGCGAAACCTAGCAGGATATTGGCAGGCAACCTTTGACACGGCGCACACTCGTCGAATTTCTAGGAAGGCTGGCCATAATAAGGTTTACCAGGACTCTTGTTTCGACCGTGTTTGGAACAAGACTAGCTAATATCACTAGTGCTTGGTATTGCGGTTTTACATATCGTTTACGATCGATCGATCAATCTTATCACTGATAGGCTTGCTTCCTACGCTACTAGTAAGTAGTAAAGGCCGTTTAGAGCGTAATTGCTTCTTTTTCTTAGTCGCCGGGGACGTAACTCCGGCAACAGTGCCCATGGGCGAAAACACGGAGGACGAGGACGCAACGTCTCTTTCGAGTCGAATTCCGACCTGAAAATCATACTAAAATTGAAAAGTCGTTCAACTAACTATGCAGAACTCTGCGTACAATACAGATTAGATGCTGAAAAATTAAAGAATATCGGCCACCTCTCTCAAAACGATATCATTAAATTGTCGTCAAAGATTCGTTAGCACTACAAAGACACCCACCTTACGAGAATCAAAAGCAGGGTTCAAGCTAAAATTGACACTGGGAAGAAAAAGGCTAGCCCAACAAACTTGGGTGAGCCAGCCAAAAAGCTAAAGGACACCTTGACCGATCAACAAAAACGTTTATATGACAAAAAAAGACCAGAAGAAAAATTGCAAGAAACGCCAGCAACGAGTACATCAACATCTGGCCACGAAGGCGGCTCCAAGTTTCCGGCCCCGCCTCCTCCTATCAATCCTAGTCCCCTGGTGCAGGAAAACGAATAAGACGTTTTCAGGACGCATTTTCGGCAGATTCCGTTCAGGAAAAATTTTAAAATCGTAACCCTGGACATGGGCCAACCCCCTATACAGACAACTAACCAATTCCAACCCCTGGAAGACGTCCCAACTGAAGATGAAGACACTGTAAGCGTGGCCTCAACGTCTGCGTCTGCAAGCACTAGGCAAAAGGCCGCACAAAGCCGTAAGGGCAAGGCAACCCCTAAGCCTAAAATTCAACCATCCCCTTCTATGGTCATAAAGGGACGACAACAGGATCACCAACAATTGAGAGAAGACTTGAAGCAAATGAGAACCATAAATTACCAACTGAAATATACGAAAAATTCAGTGATTGTGAGCGCATTCGTCCTTCGCGGCTTAGACGGCGATATCAAGCTGAAAGATATCGTCGAAACGCTCGCATATGAATATAACGTAACGTCCAAGAATGTCTTCGAAATGCGGAAGACCCGAGTACCCATGTACTTAGTCGTACTAGGTACAAACTTCACTGTCAGGAAGCTAAACAATGACATATGCAAATAATGACAATATTTCAAACTTAATATCAAGTCTAAATAACATAAACGAAGGGTTTCTGTTAAAGTAAAATAATTAGAAAACGAGACTCTACGAGAAAAGTTTAAGAAATCGTTTCTTTCAGGAAAAATAAAAATTATCTCAAAGTAATAAAATTTTTGAAATTGATTCATTGACGTCGAAATTTTGGGAAAAAATATAACCTCACATCCGTGGTTCTAGGCTACTGACTTAATAATGTTGTAATGCTAATTATTTTTTATCAAAGTAATTCGTGTACTAAATTTAATAATTTTCTATTGAGCCCTTTCGAAGATATTTAAATATTAGAGGAATAAAATAATAATTTTGACACCCTGTATCATGGAAAGGAAGCGTACGCGAACCTATGTATATTAGAACTTTTCTTCTTATTTTTTTTGATAAAGAATCATTTCTTTAATTTTGTCGGTAGAGTGTGTGGCCCCCCTTTTAAGGGACTCCATTCAAATTAAGAAAGTTGATGGGTGTCCACGGAAAATAAAGCATTTTTTATATACAAAGATATAGTACTTATTCTTCTTCCTCTTCTGCTGCTATCCATTAATGGATGTTTGCGATCGCTTCTGACCATTTTACTCTGTCTCTGATGGTGTCAATTAACTCTCCTGTGGTTCTTATCCCCTTCGATTGCTTGATATTTCGGTGCCACGATATCCTCTTTCTGCCCAGTCTCCTTCTTCTCTCTTTCTTTCCTTCTATTAAAAATTGGAGCTAATGGCACCTCTCGTTTCGTATCACATGTCCCAGGTACGCCGTTTTCCTGCATTTTATCGTGCCCAGCAATTCACGTTCTCCTCCTATCCTCCTCCAGTCCAACTTTCAAGATTCTTCGGCAGACCCACATCTCAAAGGCTTCCAGCCTCTTCATGGTATTAACCTTCAGTGTCCAGCCTTTTATGCCATATAATAGCACGGACCATACGTAACATTTTGTGAATATTAATCTGAGGTTGAGGTTGAAATCAGAGTTCGTAAGGACGTTTCTGAATCTCATGAATGAGCTCCTCGCTTTTTCTATCCGGCACTTGATTTCTACGTCTGAAGACCAGTCTTCACACAACCAAGTCCCCAAAAAGTCAAACTTTTTACCCGTTCTATGTCTTCACTATTGTATGAGAGTTTTGCATTTTGAAACTCATCTAATTTGCGTGTGATTATTAGGAATTTTGTCTTTTTTATGTTGATGTTAAATCCCAAACGCCGGCTGTGTATTCGAACTGTGACCAGGAGCCTTTGGAGGTCATTCATGTTATCTGCTATCAGGACTGTGTCATCTGCATACCGTATATTGTTGATCCATGTACCATTTACTTTGATGCCCAATTGTTACCATTCTTGAAAGATGTTTTCAGCGTAAACGTTAAACAGAAGTGGGGAGAGGACTCATCCCTCCCTTACACCTCTAAGAATTTTCTGTGCCTTTGTAACATTGTTATCAACTCTAACTGCAGCCGATTGGTTCCAGTGCAAGTTTTCAATACAGCGTATATCTTTCTGATCTATGTCAAGTAGCCTCAGTATTTGAATGGGTATATGATGATGCACTCTGTCAAATGATTTTTCGTAGTCTATGAAACAAATCACTACATCTTTCTTCTGGTCGTAGCAGTTCTGAACTAACACTTGGTTTGCGACCAGTGCCTCTCTCGTACCGAAACCCGGTCTAAATCCGAATTGAGAGGATCTAATAGCGCCTTCGCATTTTGTGGAAATTCTGTAGTGAATGACTTTCAGAAATATTGTCAGAGTGTGACTCATCAAATTGATTAATCTGTGGTCTTCACATTTTGTTGCGTTGTTCTTTTTTGGGAGTGGGATGAAAAGAGATGTAAGCCATTTGGTTGGGAATTTGCCTGGATTGTAAATTTGGTTGATAGCCTCTGAAGCATCTTAATACTTTCGTTGTCCAATAATTTGAGCAGTTCAACAGGCACTAGATCTGTCCCAACCGTTTTCTTATCTTTCGAGCTACTTATTGCTCTAGTAATCTCTTCTATTGTAATCGACGGTCCAGACAAATTATCCTCCATGTTATCTTCTAACTGAGGCCTTTCATCTGAAAAGAAGTTGCCAATATACTGTTTCCAGAGAGCTTTTCTCTGTGCGCTGTTTTGTGCAATTTACCCCTGCTCATTTTGTATGTTAGAGGAAGTCCGTTTTCTATATACTCCAGCTGTTTCTTTCATTTTCTTGTGCAGGTTATACTCATCGTACTGCTCTTGTAAACGTTCCATCTTTTCGCACTGTTCCATCAGCCATTTATTCTTTGCCGCTCTTATTGCCCTTCTTACAGTATTTTTTAACGTCATATATGTGTGTCTCGACGGCCCTGGGGCTTGTATTTCCTTCTTTCCTCAAACATTGCCAGTATCTCGTGTGTCATCCAGTCCTTCCTTTTGATATTTTGCTTGTATCCTATCTCCTTCCTCGCCGTATCTCCTCAGCCGGTTGTGACATGACTAACGTGGCTAACCTTTCATTCAAATTTCTTGCTCACTACATTTTTGATGCCCTCATCTTTAAGTCTATCATAATCTACCCTTGGTTCCTGTTTCCGTTTTCTCCCATTAGTGATCTTTATTTTTATTGCCTCCATCAGAAGTACGTGGTCTGATGGGACGTAGACTCTAGGGTATGTACACGCTCGTGTTACTGATGTTCCAAAACGTTTGTTGACCAATATGTAGTCTATCTGGTTTCTAATTATATGTTCGGGACAGTCTGCTGGGGCTCTCCGTGTCTAGAGACGCCTGGGTGGTAGCCTAGTGGTTATTTTCATACGCTTCTCTTGACAGAACTGGTGTAGCCGCCCACCTCGTCATTCCTTTCTCTCAATCCAAGAGGGCCTACTAGTTCAACGGGTATACCTTTTCCAGCTTTGCAGTTGAAGTCGCCTAGTATGAGGTTCATTTCAGGTTTTTTAACGTTTTTATGAATTAGCTATCTCACTTCTTCATAGAGTTCTTTAACTTCATCGTCTAATGAGTCTGAGATAGGAGCATACACTTGAATGATGTTAAGATTAAACGGACGTGCTTTTAATGTAAGTAATTCCATGCGATCTGAATGTGGGAGAAAGTTAATTACCGACGGGGATAGTTTTTTGGAATTATTATTCCCACCCTTTTCCGATGATTTTTGTCTTGTTTCCTGAATAGAAGAAGACTCTTCCCTGTGTCACACATTTTCCCACATCTGACACAATGTCTTTGCCACCCCGAGTACATCTATTTTTAACCTGTCCATCTCCTGTATTGAATTAGCCAAGTTCCCAGCTTCGTACAGACTTTGCACGTTCCATGTACCAATTATAATCCTGTTTCGCAAATTCACACCTACTTCTCTATTTCCATCATTTAACACTGTTCCCCCGGAGATCCGACTGGTGAACTATTTTTACTTCCAGAAAAATTGGAGTTAAATGAGGTCATTGATTCTCTTGGGACATCCTACAGACCCTTTAATACAGTGGTTTCCCGTTGCCTTCTGTATTCATATGCCGTTGACTAATTTCTTGGTTCATCCGCCTTTAGGGCCAGTTTCCCAACCTTAGGACAAAAGAGTGCTCTTCCATTTACTAGCTATTCAACCCGAGGCTGTTGGCCAGTAAATTACTTATTATAAAAGTATAAATAAAACCAAGAAACTTTAATATGACACTACTTTTTCATACAATACATACAATTGTGAGGTAAGGTAGTGGTTCCTCATAAACGGTCCATCTAGTATATCTGCAAGTACGTGGTTTATAACATAATTATGCCGTAAATCAGTCATCCGTCAATAAAGTTTGAAATCTGTCAGATATTTTTTTCTATATTTAAAAAACGATGTTTTCTTAAGACTACCCGACAAAAATGAAAAAACTTCGATCATTTTACGAATGATGCAAAACGTTTTCACGGGTTTAGACAAGGTCTCAGTCAATACTAATCATCTTCAGGAATTTTGAACCAGTTTTGATTTTGTATTAATCACCACTATCCGGGGATTTAGGCATATTCACGAATTGGGACAAAGTTTCCACTAATGCTGATAATCTTTATGGAATTTTAAAAGTTTGGGTTAGTTTGGGTTAGGCAAATACAACTGCAAATACTATACTCTGAAAATTAAATCAAATAAGTCATAAAATCGCCAGGATATTTCCAACTTTTCGGATCATGACGCATTTTTCCAACTTCAAAGCTTTTTCAGTGAAGTTTTAGGCAATTAGAGGTACTACGTACTTAACGCACACGGCATGGCATTACAAAATATTACAACTCATATTGGTTTGAATGTGCTAGATTTGCGTCAAAAGCAAAGCTATCTACCCATACACGTAAAATTGCCGAAATATGGAAAGCTTTGGAATTTTTTTTTACGAATTTCTACATGTTTCACCTAGATTATCTCATATTTCCCCATCTCATACAAAATTTTATATAACTTTTTACAGCAGAATCATCGAGTTCTACGAATTGGAGACCGTTTTTTTATCAAAATAACTGTACGTTGGCAGGCACGTATGCTTAAAGTAGATTTTTAAACTGTACATAAAAAAAGCACCAATTCGGCATTTCAATATAACGATTCGACTTTTTGTGATGTTGTGCTCATAACTTCTCTCTTTAATATGCGAAGGTTTGTGTCAGGCCAACACTCAAAATTCCGAAAAGTATAAATTCAACTAGCTAACCCTGTATAAAAATAATATTATTTGTAAAGTCACTTATATTATGGTCTTTGGCCTAAATTCTCGTTTAGTAATCAGCTTTTCTATAAAAAATTATTTTTCTAGAAAAAAATAAATACCTTAGTAGAGAAAGCTGGTGCGTTCTACATGCATCGCGCCGCGGTGTAGGTCGAGGTTTCGGCAAATTAGACTGTGGCATATTTAAGGGCGTGGCACTCTCCGAACTTGTGACACCAAAAATTCCCGGTCTGTGACCGTCAATTTTGGGCGACTTGGTCTATGGCAATTTTTGGTGTGTTGCCGCGCCGCATCCGCGTGTCCGGTACAGGTACACATCTTCAGATGGCCGACTTGGACTATGCTGTTTTTTAATCTTTAACGTAATCCAGATACTTGTATCATTTTACTAATGATGCAAAACTTTTTCAGGGATTTAGGCAATGTCTCAGTCAATACTAATCATCTTCAGGGATTTTGAACGAGTTATGATTAATACAAGAGACCTCAAGAGATTTAGGCATCTACACGGATTTGGAAAAAGTTTTGACTTTATGGAATTTGAACAAGTTTTGTTAAATACTGATCGTCTTGGTTTTGACTAATTTTCAACACTTCAGGATTTATACAAAGTTAATGGTGATCATTTCCAAGTTTTTAAATTTGTTCTCGACTAATCTTCAGGAATTTAGAGCAAGTTTCAACTAATGTAACACATCTTCAGGGTATTAAACCAAGTTTCGGCCAATGCTGATCGTCTTCAGGGATTAATACAAGGTTTAGAAAAATTGAGGTTATCTTCAGGATTTGAACAATGTTTCTAATAATTATGGCCCTCTTAGTTAGACTGGGTTTTAGTTAATATTGGTCATCTTCAAGGGTTGAGACATGAATTTTGGACAGTGCTGATCATCTGCAAAAATTTAGATCTGGTTTCGAGCAATAATTGTATTCATTTTCAAGGAATTTGGCTTGATTTCAGCTAATGTAACACATATTCATGGATCTGACCATGCTTTGTCTTATAGGCCAACTTCCAGGATATAACCTTTGTTTCATCTAATGTCAGTTTGGTCATGACAAAATTGTGCCAGCAAATACTAACAATTAATAACAACAAATACTAGTCCAAAACTATTTAATGATCAGTTCAATGCTGATAGGCTCCAGATGTTATTTGCTAGGATTCAGCTTCTTGAGCTATATCATTCTAAATTTTAGACTTCCTATATGCCGGTTCAAACTTGATAGGATTCGTTCACTTGGTTAATTTAATTTTAAAATGTTCAGTTAATGTAAGCAACTTAGCCCAGAACTCCAGACATTATCTGGCCAGATTTGTCTTCTTGAGTTTGTGTGCAAGGTAACCTAAGCTAACCCAAAATCTGTCAGGTGATATAGTTTAAGTAGATGAATCCTGGTAGATAAGGTCTGGACTAGTCTGGAGTATATCTGCGTTGAGCCATACCTGAATGGGTTTTGAACAGCCTTAAACCGGTTCTTTGCCGATTTGAACCAATCTTGAACCGTATACAAATTATACAGGTCTGTATACTGAAGCCATATGCAGACCTGTATACAGATGTACGAAGTTGAATCAGACGTATTTAAAGCTGTATAAGCCCTTATCATACCTCTCTTAAGCCGTATCGGACCTGCATGAAACCTGTCTATAGCTGTATCAGACCTGTGTCATATTTATTTAAAAGCTGTATATAAACTATCTAACGGATACAAACGAACCAAGACTAACCCTAACTACCATCTTACAAATGGTTGCGCAGACTCTAAATTAAGCCGATCTGAGCTAACCTAGATATAGCTCATCTAACCAGATGAAGCTTGGAGGTTTTCGATAAATTGCTTAGTCTAGATCCATAAATATTTGTAGCATTAGTTGAAATAAAGTCTGATTGCTTGAAAATTACAGGAATTGCTTGAAACCAGGAATATCTGATGATGATCGGCAGTGTCCAAAAACCGTGTCTCAACCCTTTTATGACCAGTATTAACTCAAACTCGCTCTAAATAAATGAGAGATGTTTTGCTTGTCCATAAGAGAGCGGAGACACGGTTTTTGGAGATCGGAAGA
>JAEQML010082192.1:0-10915 GCA_016904865.1 Pissodes strobi
TTCAGAAAGTCTATTTACTTAATTTACAAGCATTATTATATTTGAACTTACAGACCAAATTATTTTTAAACTCTATAATAAATGAATAATGTATTTCCAATATTGTTCAGTACAATAATTATATACGTTATGACTGTTCATAGCTGGCTATGTGAATGCTATCAACATTTGTATTTACTATTTTGCATACTTTAAGATTTTCTCTTAATTATAGAAACATGGGTATTTATTTTTTTCTAATGTGAAATATGTCTTATTGTAGTGTCCTGAGAATGATCTTATAATGATTGAAACGTCGACATAAGAAAAATTTGGCTTCTGGTTTTATTTGACCCCTTCCCAACTATTGTTGGGTTAGTTTGGGTTATCGAAAATTCACGATATCTGAATATTAGTAGTAAAGTCCTTACGTTTGAATCTCAACAAAATATAATTAGTTTTCAATGCCTTCGTTTCGATTGAACGAAAAATCATCTAGATTCTATATAATTGGAATATCAAAAATACTCAAGAGACGCCGTTAAAAACATAAATACCTTAATCTCTACACTCGATTTATATCTACATTATTATAAATGGCATGAATTCAATAATGATTTTTGGGAGTTTTTGTCGATATATTGAAAATTGATATTGGAGTGGTAAAGGAATTATTCAAATATAGGCAGACTATATGAAACTAATGGATTCCACCTCAGGTTTTTTGGAAAATTTGTCCTGCTAGAGCATGGAACTCGAAATTACGATCAAATCTCATGAAAATATAATTATAAGATTAATCGACTTACCTGCAGGGAAGAGCAATCTTAATTATTCGAGCTTCGTAGTCCTTCTATGACATGTGTGCTGATAGGACATAAAATGACACCTACCAACTGTTTAGAAGGACGTAGAGGGGAAGAATAATTACTATTTAACGTCTCGTTTCTACTGAATGAAATATCTTCTAGTTTCTTTAAGATTGGAATCTAGAATAAACTCAAAGATCAAGGAAGACCCTCATCTCTGTACTATGTCTAAATAGCAGTCGTAAATATGTTTTTTTTACATAAAAGCTTTTTTTTAATAGCACTTAAAATTTGTTAAGTCGTTGCTTTTAAATATCATCAAAATAAAATTATTATTTAATGTCTTCGTTTCCAATAAACGAAATATCGTCTAGATTCTAATTGGAATATCGAACATAATCGAGGGACGGCTGCTTTAAGAAACATAAATACCCTAATCTCTACATTACATCTATATTATTATAGACGTCATGCATATATACTTTTTTAGAAATTTTTTTTTATTGATCTATTAAAAATTGGTAACAGAAGGGTAGAAGAATTACTCAAATATAAGCAGATTATTTGAAACTAATGGATCCCACCTCCAATTATTTGCAACCTTTGTGCTTATAGAAAATGGAACTGAATATTACAATTGAATGTCATAAAAGTAGAATTATTATATAATTTGTTCCATCCAATTACCTTAATTGAAAAAGCTACTTCCTATATTGCTCCAAATAAATTGTATTTTTTTTTGGGAGGTTTTCGAACAACTTTGGGAAGGGAATGATTCGGTGGACTTGAAGCCTGTTCGTGGTAGTATAGGAACATCAAGAACTAACATACACCGAGTAAATAGGATTGTTGAAACTTTGGGACTAGAATATTTTTATATGTTAAAAGAACATATAACAGCGTCTTTTGAACTTGACCTTAATTTGAACGTATTTAACAAGCTCTACTCTCAGGAGCTTATAAGTTTTACAAGAAGTTTTAAATAAATAAATTATAGTTTACCGATGATGAAAAATATAATCTAGGACAGCTTAAAATCTCTAAAAAAAACCAGTGGACTCAAATGATGATAAAATATTCAATTTTGCGACAAGATCTTTCTGCATCAGTGCGGTGTCCGTTTTAGAAACAAGATTTTTGAATATGAGTGAAAATTGCAAAACAAAATTACGCAAGGAATATACATGTTAACAGAACTAGAATAAATTAAGTACTAATAATTATATCCTACAGCCAGATGTTGCATCTGCGCATACGCCAAGGAGTACGAAATATTATCGTAGGAAGAATAATTGTTCTAAGAATTGACTGCATAATAACCCTCAAAACTTATGGAATAGATTATACGAACTATACTGGAAAGTATACTACTTTTGCTACAGTTGAAAGTCTTAAGATGAGGATCAGCACATGTTCGCATTTCGGTGGTATAGATGACTACAAAAAAATGGTAAACCAAAAGGACGTTGTGTTCATGAAGAATTATACGAAAATATTTTATTTTAATATATTGTTTTGTTTTTTTTTTTAATCAAAATGTTTCATATTATTTCCGCAATTCTCGAATTAGTAAAGGAATTCAATTGCGATTAAGTATCAATATAGTCAGTCTTGAATTGTGCAAATATAATATCCCGAGTGCAACTTTGTGAAGCAATAACATGCGATACGTCAAAATGTTCACAAAAGTATATAGAATACGAATTTCGTTGGGGCGTATCTGGCATTTGTGGCAGAAGAGTGAAAACCCCCGAATATATTATGGAAAACCTATTAACTTAATTAAAATTATTGGGTTTAATAATTTTTTTCTCTTCTGTTTCACGTAATGTCGATGTGGTATTTTAAAAAATATTATCAATCCATCGCTTGATCGGGGGATGATTTTATAACACATATTTTTAGGTCGCTATTGTCACAATGAAACTTAACTTACAAAGACAAGTACTAACGTATTGATTAAGTTATGGCCGCCATAGTTACTGCCCTGGTGCCCTTTTCTCAACACTCCGCGTATCCAACCATTTTTATTTGGATAACTAAAAATGTTATGAAATCATCCTACTATTTAGGGGTAACTTTATATTACAAACTGAAGTTTTCCAGCTAAAAATATTAGGAAATCATTCCATTACATAGGGTTAACTTTATATCGCGTTTATACTATTTAATAATACTTTTGTTGTAGAAAACGTCTGGGTGTATAAAATAATAGTATGAAACCATCCCCTTACCAGGGGATGATTTCATATTTCACAACTTCTTAGGCGGTTATTAGTTATTTGTTACAACAGTACTCAAATAAAGTATAAATGTACCTATTAAGTCATGACCGTCTAGGATCCTTGAGGATACTCCGAATGGAAAAAGAACTCTGCATGCTACTGTTCTTGTTGCTTACCAGAAAAATACTGAAAAGAAGATTAAAACTATTAACATCTTAGATCAAGATAACTTAAATGCCATTTCAATTCCGCCCTCAATTTATTCACTTGACCATTGTTATATGAAGAAGAACGCCAAACCTGACATTCCCAACGGTGTCACTTTTCTTATCATATCGAATGAGAGTTTTACTGAGGCTTTGAAGAAAACTTACTGCTGGCTACTTGCAACTAAAGGTTGTATATCTGAATCAGAGAAAAAAAAGCATGGCTTAACGTGGTCTGCTTACAACTCAGTTGTATGTCCCGAAGAAACAGGAAAAACAACAATAGCTTTATTTCCAATTTTAAGTGTAACACCGATGCAGCTAACATTTTTAAATATATTTGAAAAGGTTAGACAACACCTTAGCGCGCCAGGTGAACGAACAGTTGTAACTGTTGATTTAGGGCTTTACAAGTCCCTTTTAAAATTCCTGGAGACCTTCATATTACGATGACAATGTTAAAGAGCAATAGGATGTTTCATTGAATTCTCTGGTATACCAGAGTCTTGGATAGAATGTGGGTTAGTTTGGGTTGGTGGTGGGTTGGGAACAAGTAACAAACAAAATTTTGGAGGGAAAACCAGTGCGCCGATCCATAGAGGCACACATTGTGACTATACAAGCTTTTTTTCATTATATTTGGACGAATTAATTAAATATTTTCCAGGCTTAAAGAATCGATTTGATGAACTAGCAAAACTTTTGGCAGACTCTTGTGAAAATGTCTCAGATCTTGAAAGTATACGAAAGTACGCTCACGAGTTACATATGCTGCTCAAGGATACTAAGTTTTGAAGCATAATTAAATAATTTAATGATAAAGAAAAGGAAATGAAACCAACATTTTTTTTTGCTGTACAATATATGGATATGGTCACTACATTACTTAATTTTATAATATCTGTACGTAGCAGAGACTGAAATGTGGCACTAAAAGATTTTTGTTTTGCATTAAATCTAAGAAATTATGCTCCTCTCATTTCTTATCATCTGTCCGACCTACCTTAAGTAGAAAGAGAGTGTCCAGTAACCTGGAATCACTTGAGGTCTGGTCTATGGGTTCCTAATAAAAATGGTATTGGTTTCTGTTCTCTTGGTGCAGATGAAGCGCTTGAACAAGAAAATCGCAAAATGAAGGTTTTCGGAGGTTTAATTGGTATAACTTCAAATCCAGAAACTCTAACAAGCTTTTTTTAAACATTCCTTATCTGAATAGGTTATCCAATACAGTATACTTGATAAACTTGGTAAAAATAAAACTGCTCTTTTTCACCATTTATATTCCTATTCTGAAATACACGTGATTCTGATAGTGAACCCGATGATGACTAATTTTATAATTTTTAATTTACTCAACTACCAAATTCGTCTATTTGATATGTTTTCAACTTAGCCGAGAAGCATAATTTTGTAATATCTTTTCCTCTGAAAAATAAATACATATGAGAACCTCCACTTTCAAAGTGTTTCCTACCAATTTTTTTCCAAGGCCACCCCTAAACCAATTTAATGGTAGTTTTTCCTTTTCTGCCACCCTATCAGTTACGTCCCAACGATATTCGTAATATTCATATTTTTTCCAAAATTTTGATGTATAACACAAAGTTGCACACGGAATACCAATTTAAAACTAACCAAATAGCTGTGACAGACAATGTCAAAAAGAATCCAAAACGTCTAATCAATATTCTTAATTTTGAAGTGTTACATTCTATTTTTACAGCGAGCTAAAAAATCCGTATGTATCATCAATATATAAATATTTTTCGTCCACTCTTAACATAAGATTCTCAAAAATTATTGAAATCGACACAAAAATTGAAGCATTAAATAAATTTAAAGAGGATCTGTTTTAATTTGGTCCGCAGGGTATATTACAAACGTTCAAATAAAAAAATATTTGCCGGATCAAAATCTTGTATATTGATCTCGGATAATTCCTACAATACAAGCTTAATACGACGAATATGCTGCCATAAGTGAGATGGTACAAATAATAGAATACAGAACTAAAAATATCCATATTAATGTAACCTCGAAATTGAAGCGATGTTCCGTATTTAATTTATGAATTAAATACATACTGGAATTGTGTAAATGTGTTAATATAAACGTTTACATTAATAATAGTCTGATAAATTCTTCCAATACAGTTATAAATATCCACCTACGAGTCTAATTAAAAATTTTCAAGATCTATTAAATATGTCTTTATTTTAAATAACAGGAATTTTGTCATGTGGTGTAGGTTGCTTATATTGTATGCGTGTTTACATAATTTACTTTGTTGTCCATATATTTTCGTGGCAAAGAAGCTTTTGCTTTTATGATACATTGATCCACCAGCACTTTAAAAATTTAAAACTAAAATGCTTTTATAGCGGAGATTTTTCTGCTTAATCCTCGGAATAAATTATTTGTGATTAACCTTAATTTTGAGAAACATTTTATGCGGCGCGTTATTTTGTTGTAATAGAATTTCCTTCCTGAATATAAAATTCATTGGTCGGTGACTCGTTGACTACTCCAAGGATCGCTAAAAGCCGTCATTTCGTAAAAGAGATGCAAAATATATTTTTTTTACTACTAACATGATAAATCACCATTATTTACTCCATTACTCAAATGAGAAGTAACATTTCTCACCCTAGGTAAATAATAATATTAAAAAAAACCTAGGTCAATAATGAAACGGAAACGGAAACTGTCAAAATGTCAAACTTGTTAGTTTGGCAACTAGTTGTCATTTCGGCTTATTTGAAAAATGAGTAGGAAATGATTAATTTCAAAATCTAATCAATTCAAATAATTATAAGGATTGTATCAGTGCTATTAGTAAAAAAATTATATACAGTATGACTCACTTTTCATGACTCCCCATAATATTCTTATTAATAATGCGGTTTTGTCAAAATTTAGATGGAAAGAAGGTACTTTGTATGTATGGAGCTGTCAGGAGATTATGTTACGATATCTGTCAGTTGGCAACTGAACTTCCAGGCTACCTGATATTTCGAACTATTTGAAAAATAAGTAGAAAATGACTAATATAAAAATCAATTCGAATCAAATATGGTAATTTAGTAGTAAAAAAAAATTCTATATATACCTCGGTTGAGAAGGCCATTATTAACCTCGCACATTATATCCTTCGGCGCTACGCGCCTCAGGATGTAAAAGTGCTCGGTAAATAATGGCTTACTTCTCAACCTAGGTATATAATATACTATTTAATATATACCTACTACTAAGTATTAGCTTCATTGCATTAGACGCAATGCATTGATTGATAGTGTTAAGCCAGGCGCATTATACATCCAACATTTTGGGAACAACTTTGATATGGGCATGAACTTTTTGACAAGGAGCTTTTATATTTACAAAAATTAAAAACTAAGTAAAATCGTTTTTTTATGGCAGTGGCACACATTACTAAAGGGAGATCCTATGGCGCTCGACGAATGGTGTGTGTGCGAAGATGTTGATTGACACGGTTCTTGAACAGTTGTAGGTTGTAATTAGTGGGAAACAGATGTCCTGGAAGTGAGTTCCACAGTGATGCAGTGCGCCAGACAAAGGAGTGCTTGTAAAGCGATGTTCTAGGTGTTTCTAGTTGTACGACGAACTGGTGTGCTCCTGCCATCTGTCGTGACTGTCTGACAGGAGTTGCCAGGGGCGAGATGATGGGAGCCAAATCCTGGGAACATCTGCCGTGAAAGTATCTGTAAAACAGAGACATCTCGGCCACATGTCTGCGGTGTTCCAGGCTATCCAGATTCCGGTTCAACTCCGGGTCGCCGACGAGACGCACATCTCTCCTCTGCATGGTATCCAGCAGCTTTAGAGCAGCTTTAGGGTGTGCTTTGGTGCGGCACCCCAGACATGTGAGCAATATTCTAAGGACGGTCTTATTTGCGCTTTGTAGAGCAAGAGCAACTGCTGCGGTGTATAGAGTTTTTTGTTGCGAAATAGCGCACTAAGCTTCTGGGAGGCTGATTTTGCAATGTTAGCAACATGGTCATGCCATGGCATATTGCTGTTGACCGAGACACCCAGCAGTCCGATTGACGAGGATGAAGGAATGGTCGATCCTGCCATAATGATGTCAGGGCCCGCTGTATTGGCCCTCTTGGTAAACGTTGCTGCTTGGATCTTTGCTGCATTGAACTTGACCAAATTTCGGTCGCCCCAGTTTGAACTTTCTCCAGGTCTTGATTAATAGCTGTAATCTGCTCCTGTCTGCGGTGGTGAATCTCAGTCCCTGGTAAGGGTTTTTCTGATCTAAAGTGGGAGACAAGGGTACTGTCATCTGCAAAACTGTAAACAGGATTATTCGTTTCGATCAGCAGGCCATTAATATAGATGAGGAACAGAGTTGATGAAAGTATTGCGCCCTGAGGCACGCCCGCGTTGATGGTGAATGTGTCCGAGATGTGTCCATCGACTGCAACGTGTAGGCTTCGGTTCTTAAGGAAAGTGGCCAGCCAGCTGCAGAGAGAGGCTGACAGTCCGAAGTAAGGCAGTTTGTTGAGCAGGCTAACCCAAACTCTGTCGAATGCCTTTGAAATATCCAACGCAATCGCTCGAGACTCTCCGTAGTTTTCAATTGCCCTACTCCATATATGAGTGACATAGGCCAATATATCTCCTGTCGATCTCTCTTTGCGAAAGCCGTATTGATTATCGCTTATTATTCTGTTGTTCTCGAGGTACTTGAGTAGTTGCTGGTTGACTACACGTTCCATGACTTTGGAGATTATTGGAAGCAAGGCAATTGGGCGATAGTTTGAGGGCGTGGTTTTCTTGGCTTTTTTCGGAACAGGTTGCACTCGAGCGACTTTCCTAGAGGATGCAAGAAAGAGACAAAAAGCCTGGAAAAAACGGGTGTTAGTTCGTTGGCGCAGTTCTTTGGCACGATGGCAGATATTCCGTCCGGTCCTGATGCCTTTTGCGTATCTAGTTTTTTAAGGATTTAGCGAATATCACGGTGAGAAAACTTGACTTCTGCAATGGTAGTGTCGATGTTCGATATGGTGGGGAGAGTCTTGCCTTGGGGGACGTCTAAGGTAGAGTGCGATGAAAACATTTTAGCGAGTATGTTTGCTTTTTCCTTGGCTGTAGTTGCCGTGATGCCACGTTCGTCCGTCAAAGATGGGAGGGACGTTTTTGTAAAGTTGTTACTTACTGCCTTTGCTACCGACCAAAATTCCTGGAACTACTGGGACATTGCAAAAATTTATTCCTGATCCTTTGATTGTGTTTGTACTTAGTTTCGTCGATCACACGTTTGCATTCGTTTCTCGCTTCGACAAAATAATTGCGATTTTCAGCGGTCTGATTTTTCTGCCAGTACTTGTAGGCTTGCTGTTTCTTACGTACAGCTCTTTCGCATCTTTTGTCGAACCAGGGCTTTCCTTTTGATGGTAACTTGATGGAATTTGGGATGTATGCTTCCATTCCTGAGGAGATTACTTTCGTGATCTCTTCGCAACAGACTGACGGGTCGTCAGTGCCAAAGCCGACGTCGAGCCAAGGAAAATCTAGGTAGAACTCCCTTAGATCGTCCCAGTTTGCAGAATTGTTATGCCAGATTTTGCGAGGCAATGGTGGGTCCTTCTATATGAGTGGCAACTCACACACCGTTGTAAAAAGTTTGTGGTCGGAAGTACCTAATGGCAGACCAACTGTAATTGTGTACTGGTCAGGATTGGTGGTTAGAAAGAGATCCAGGAGGGCGGCGAATTCGCCCCTCTCTGAGATTCGAGTTGGTTCGTCTACAAGTTGAGTATGCATGCGGCTGATGGCAAATGCTTCAGCTTCTCTACCTTCGTTGTCGGTCTTGTTGTGATGTTTGAGCCAATTTGTGTTGTGGGCATTGAAGTCTCCCAGAACAATTATTTCTGAACTGGGGTGATAGACCTGTATTGAGTCAAAAGTGGTAGCTAGTGTTGAGAAAAAGCTTTGGTAGGCTCTATCGCTCGGAGGGCGATAGAGACAACATATAAACTTGGTTAATCCCTTGGCGGTGAACTTGAGCCACATGACGTCAAGGTTGTTCTGTTCGAGTGTTTCTTCGCGGTGACATGAAAGGTCGCTTCGTACAAAAAGGCATATTCCGAACTTATGTCTAAATCGGGTATGTAAGTCGTAACCAGGATAGGGGTAGTTCATTGTTGTTGTTGTAGAACATACTTGTGTTTCTGTAAGGGCTAGTATGTGTGGTCTATTTGCTTGTTGGTGTACCGAATTTACATTTGCATTTAGGCCTCTTATGTTGCAGAAATCTATTCTAAATTGGTTCGGTATCTTTGCTATCTGTGAAATGCGGAATGAAGGGCTCCCAGCGCCACCCAGCGCCCGGAGATCCGAATGGCCGGGGAGTTTACTTCCGGAATATTTTGATCCTGGAAGCACCATCATGTCCATATATTCCTACTGTGGTAGCCGGCAGCACTAGCGCATAAGCGGAACGTGATTTGGGAAAACCACTTTGCGCCTCCCAGTTCTGGTGGAGTGGTCTTTCACCGGACGATGCGTGTAGGCGTATGCATCTACCACCTCGGGCCGTTTCCACTGGAAGTATCGGCCTCAGACTCATTGCTCTGGTGGTCCCTAGTCTGACAGGGGTAAAAATGGGGTTTGTTGGATCACTCCCCAGTGATCAGCTCCAGACTTTGTACTCTAGTGTTCTCCAGCCTGAAGGAGGACGATGGGATTTGATGGTAGAATAATGCTATAATATGCATTATAGCTATTAAGACACGAGTAGGAGAATGCGAGTGTCGTAATAATCATTAAGTGAGTTATTTTTCTACGAAAATCACCACAAAATCATCTACTCTACTTGTCAAAATTTACTAAGTAAATGGTACCTAGAATGCGTCAAAACTGAACAGTTTTAAATCTGTCGCGTTCCTGGAAATGTTTGACATATTATGCCGAATTATTCTGCGATATTGCCTTTTTATTGCTTATAAACTTGTATCTTAATAAATCATCTCAATAAAGCATGTGTAGTAAATCGTCTATTAAATTAATTAAATTATATGAGTAGACAAATTATAATAACGATGTCATCCATTCTCTTTCTAATCTTAACAAGCTAGTAAAACCTAGCTTTTTTAAATATCTTCGCGCCAAAAGTTGTATATTCTTAACCATTAAGTATATCAAAATCAAAATATTGCACATTTTCTAGGAAAATTATATTAAATAGTAAAATAAATATATTAACATTATTACAAAAATCTAGTCAACGATTATTGCAACAAACTATAAAACATCTTCTTTACAGCGTTTATTTAATCAACGTTTTCAAAATCTCTTTTATCCGAGTCAGGCTCGAGGAAACAGAATGAAACTAATTTAAAATAATTAAAAAATGCGTTAACCGGTCTCAGTGCTAAACGAACTAATTAAAGTTAAATTAAGTTAAACATGGGAATTACGAACGCTAAGAATAATTGTGATTTTGAAGATTTCCGAGATAAAAGCAAGTGAGGTTAAAATTATGACCGAGATCAAGAGATTAAAAGATAAGGAGAAAGAAAACATTTTAACAGCTGTTAATTAATATACAGATGGGTGCCTATTCGTATTTATGTTACTTTGGAGGTTTTTAACTGCTGGCAATTTGCTTTAGAGCAAGTAAAAGCTAAATATTTTCTTAACCAGACGTGATACCGACCTCCCGTTT
>JAEQML010082193.1:0-10915 GCA_016904865.1 Pissodes strobi
CGTTAGGTTTCGTTTGTCTAAGTGGTCATTACATACCTTCTTTTCATAGCAAGTCAATTATTTCTTGGTTTCATCCTTTCTCGTTTTCTAATATGTCTCGTATTCCATTGTAACAACAGAATTGCATCAAATAGTCTAATATCAACAGCAATAATTGAAAAACCATTAAGTTCTCGCTCCCGAAACCAAAGTAGCACAAAATTATTTTAGCATAATTTCTGTCATAAAAAAATATTTCAGGACTTATATTTTTGTTTACAAAATTGGTAGCTAATGTAAACTCCTGCCTAAGCCTACAATTACATGATTTTTTTAAAATCTGATTTAAATGTTTAACTTGTGCTGAACTTTTCAAGATGGTGATAGCTGCTGACCCTCTGATGTACCATTTACAAAAATATATCTTGTTGTTTTCTCACAACTAAAAAAAACTAAAACAGATATAGTTTAATTTGTAATTGTAAACGAATTACAAATTTATGTATAACTCTAAATAGGTCTTAATTACAACACATGTAAAAAAATTTTTAGTTTGGCATCTACTTTTCATTTAAATATTTCCCTTTCACTTAATTTCTGTCTGCTGAAATTTCATATGTTTCTCTATGTCAATTTCTGTCTTCATTATTTCTTTTCCAGTATTCGTGGGCAAGATGTACATCAATTTCATCGTCATAATGGTGATCATGGTGGGCCTGTTCTAAATGAACAATTTTTTGATGATCATAGTGTTTATAGCTTATCCACGTTTTGACAACATTAAGTATTAAGGTTGCAAAAGCAACTAAAGCTAATTTAAATTTAACAGCGGCATTAAACACTTTGATTAAAACACATATTTTAACTACCAGGGCAATTACTAACAGCACTGTTTTTCCAAGTTTAAGCAGCTTATGGATGATTCCTTCTCGCTTTGACTTTTTTCTTGCTGAAAAAAAGTTAATTCTACGATAATAGGGGCCGCTGTTTTATTATTAGTGCTATTTGCATTGTTAGTGTAGTAGTAACAAAGTCATTCGGTTAGCACTATCTGGCAACGTTATTAGTCACATGGCAAAAGAGAACATTAAACGTTATTGGACCAGGCAAAAATATTATTCACTTATTTGTTAATTTTATTATAAATCATGCTAACAGCTTGCTTCAGGATGTAATAAATTTATGTATATTAACAATGGAACTTACCGCAATAATCATTTATCGACACATAATCTATAAAATGATAAGTTGTTGACTTGACTCTTTTGAGTTCATTAAATATTAATAATCTTTTCCTTCGTAATGGCACCTTTACTGACTAAATGAATAAACTTTCTGACAGTACTAAGTACTAAACTTAAATTAGATCAGATCAGTATTCAGTGGCGGTATCTCTTTACAGCCGCATGGTCGTGCGTTCAACCACGCTAAAACCCAACCGCAAAATAAAATAGCTAAACCAGTTTTTATTACAATAACAATATGTAGCAGTATGTTAATTATTAATATTGTACCCTACATATTCTATCAAATATATCATACCTTTGCTGGTTTTGTAACTCACCTGCGCTTCATCTATATTTACTTATTTTTATTTATTTATTTGCATTACAATATTCAACAGTGTTATCCATTATAGGATAAGGAGAAAATACATGTACATACATGTATTTAGTATTAAAATGTAAAGCGTAAATATGTTATAGCACAATCTAAACTTAAAATAATTAATATAAACCACTATTAGGCAGATATCTTTTAACTGAGAAATACTGCAATGATATATAGGTATATACATTGTTTTCAATCTTTATATAATATTTACTAATTTGGTAAAATATTATACTAATTACGCAATAACTTGAATAAAGATATAACAGAAACAGAATAAGAATATCAAATATATAGACACTAATTTCGCGAGAAAGGGCTATTGAGCAGCATATCCGATTCCTGGTCATATTCGTTTCAATGTAAAGGATAGTCATTTTAAAAAACTGCGCTGAGTTGCCCTAATTTTGAAATATGAACTTGATAAATTAGACTTTCCACAATAAACACTAGCGGTTACAGACAGCATGCAAGGAGCATTCCCCCGCCTGACGAGTCCTCGCATCATAAACACATGCAATGTTTACATTTTCACTTTATGCAATGCCCTCCGCTCGCTTCGCTCGCCCCGAGACGCATATACAGCACCCGTGCTAGCTATACGTCATCGGACGACTGTAATATAAATGTTCATTAAATGTGCATGCTTTTCCTGCAATGGGTTAATTTTTGTTGGTTGCGCCACAGTCGCTTTTACCCCTCGCCCCGAACTAGAAACACTGGCAGCGGTTCCCTGATATATGTTAATCACATGACATTTGACAAGTTCTATGCAATTTTAATGGAAACAAGTTGCTCGTTTTCGGCACTACTAATTAAATTGCAATTTTTACCGGCATTTCCTTGATATTTTACAAAAATCTTTTGTGAAGTGATTGCCCAGAACCTCTACGAAGTATTAGTTACTATTTTTGGTGTAGATTCTCCGTAATATCAGTAAAAAAGTGATAAATAGTGAGGCTAGTCGGGGTCGTTTACGTTACTCTAATGGCGGCACATTCTGTGTCTAGTTCAATTTTATTGATAGTGCTGTTTATTTTAGCGGATAAGTAAGTGAATTAGATTTAAAATTAGTGAAAATATAAATAGTTGCATAAGCTTAGTTTGGAAAGGTGGTAAATCGGTACCCTTTTTTACATTTATTCACTCATCTAATAAGGCCTTTCACTTAAATATGATATGCATTTGAATTGACCAAGTGCATCTATTTGTCAGAAATGTGTTTGTGCTGCGTGCGCAAGCCCAGGACTCCTTAGGCGTGGAAATGCTCCTTGCAAGCTGTATTTATCCGCTAATCGATAAACGCGTACTCAAGTCTACAAAAATTGCATAAAGACTGGGAAACGTTAAAACTCCCTGGAGTTACGTGCTATTGTAAGATTTCACATGTTTTGATATTGCAAATAATTAATCTATTCAGGCTACGAAATGTATCATAATAACCTAGTTGTAATAATCCAGCTAGAAATATCCAAAACAAGTGTTCTGCTGATCATTGCACTATTATGTCAACAGATTTGTATTACATTTCTTGGTAACCAAAATATTCAAAAAACGGATGTTCTATGAACTAGATGTAGTTTCGAACTATTTTACATGGCGACCCTGCCAGCCAAAACGTATATTAAAAAGTAATTATTACCAACAAGATTAGTGATTTTAAAATCTAAAAGTGATGGGTTCAAAGGCATCCAAGCAGGAATTACAGGAAAACGGGGTAGTGAATTCGAACTTTATTGTGCAACAAGAAAAATACAACGTCACGAAAGACGTTAAAGTCGTACTCTATTTAATCTTAGCCTGCCTAGTGATTAACTTAGGACTAAAGCTATGGGGAAGTCACACAATGCAAATGAAAAAAAAAAACGACGCGACGTAGCAGCCTCAACTGGGTCAATTAGCGCTGCCTAAAACAACAGCGTCGCGAGTGTAATTTGGCGAAGAAGATAGTTTTACATTGACGAGTTAGGTCGTTACTTCGACCCCAACGAGAACATCGACTAGCACCCAAACCGGGGCTGGCATCGGGGGAACAGGCTAGTATAGGCGCAATGCCGCTAGTTCCGCATCGATGTACACGTCAGCTTCCAACTATGTCAACTTCAAGCAGTCATCTTGTCCTACCTTACTACTAGCGGAGGAAAAAAGGTGAAAGGAAAAGGTCAGATAGTTATTTTAGTTTTGTTAACATATTACTATAGGGCAAATAGCTAGGCAAATGATTAGGGCAATAGAATTATAAAGTTTATCTTTAGTATTATTAGTTATTTTGCCGTTAGAAATAGATAAAGAGGCCGTGAGAGTAAAATTAACTACAATTAAAATTGTAGTTGATAAACAAGCAAAACGGGCTTTAAAAGAGGAAGTTCCGAAAGCGGAAACCATTAGGAATGAAATAAGGGACAATTTAGTTGCATGTTTTAATGACGTTACGAAACTGTTAGGCAAGTTTTGGAATTCTCTAGATGACCAAGAAAGGCAATATTGTAAAAAGTTTTTTTATCAAATTAGAGATAAGGTCGTTAGAGTATTTCAATTATTAGGAGCCAAATATAAGGTACCGTTTTCATGTATAGAGGCTATAGATCCTTTTATTTGCGAAGAAGACCTCGAGTCGGGTGACTCAGACGCTGAAACATTAGATACGATGGCTCTAACCGCGCCGGAATTTTTCAACCTTGCGGCTAAGGTAGTCCCAATCCAGTTTGATGGGAAACCGTGCAATTTAAAATCATTCTCGCTTTTGTTAAAACCAAATTAACGGGTAAAGCACGCGATCTTATTACAAACGAAAATAGTATAGATCAAATAATTTTAAAACTTCAAACCGGGATAAGACGTGACAGTTCTCGGTTTGCAACTGCCAAGCTGCTACAGCTGAGGCAAAACGCGAAAGAATCGACCATTTACGCTAATGAAATAGAATCGTTGGCTGAAAATCTTCAGCAAGCATACGTGGCGGAAGGCGTACCGGTAGAAGTAGCACAAAATTACGCGGTACAAGCTACAGCGCGGGCCTTAAGCCAAAATGCTCAATCCGAAAAAGCGCGATTAGTAATAGAAACGGGCACTTTAACTTCAATACAAGAAGTAATCACAAAATTCGCCAACGTAAACTTAAACGGTAATGTATCGAACGTCCTGTATATGCGAGGAAATCAAAATGATTTTAGAAGCCAGCGTAATTTTCGGGGCCGATATTCGCAGAGTTTTGATAGATATCCTCGAGGGCAAAGGTTTCGCGGACAACCGGGGCGAGGATATTTTAATAGCAATAACAGAAATGCCAACCGTGGTTACAGCCGTGGATATGGATCCGTTCGGTACTGCGAAACAGCAGAAGACTTGGAAAACCAATCGAGCCCCCAGCAGGCTCGGTTGGGGGAAATCTAAACAATATTTACAATTTAAATATAACATTTTCAAATTTCGTATCCCTTTATGTAGAAATGACGGGTATTAAAAGCTTACTTTTGGTCGATACAGGAGCAGATATATCAATTTTTAAACGAACAAAAATAAATCCAAATACAATCGTTCATATATCAAATCCTTGTAAAATTAGAGGGGTCACCGAAGGACTAATAAATTCGCTAGGCGTCGCTAATACTAATATTACAATTAATGGTTACAATCTATCACATCACCTTCATATTGTCGATCAAGATTTTCCTATCCCAGCTACTGGCATTTTGGGAAAAGATTTTTTTTGTAAAATACAGAACTATAATTGATTACGATAATTGGTCTATGACCATTAGGGAATGAAGAGACTACAACACAAATTTTTAGTGGTCCAGAGGAAAACACTCTTGTTATTCCGCCAAGATGTGAGGTAGTTAGGCAAATCAATGATTTTAAAAACTCAACCAAAGACCTTCTCGTGGAAAGTAAAGAGTCCAGGTGTTTTCGTCGCCAGATCAATATTATCTTAGAACAAACCATTAGTCAAATTAATTAAAACGACATTTGAAAACGTTATTTTAAAAACAAGTTGCTTAGACACTGTAGACCTTGACGAATTTAATATTTACAACATACAACAAGAACCGAGAACCCGAAAATCGAGAAGCTCAGCTACTAAGCGAGTTAAATCACGAAATACCCGAGTTTGTCAAAAAAGAAATGCTGGATATGTGTCGCGAATTTTCCGATATCTACGCATTAAAAACAGATATATTAACTGTAAATAATTTCTACACTCAAAAATTAAAACTATCAAATGACAAACCCATTTATATTAAAAACTATAGAACCCCCAAAGTATTAAAAGACGAAATAAACAGGCAAGTAGGTAAAATGCTAGAAAATAATATTATCGAGCCGTCAATCTCCGAGTACAACCGCCCGATATTGTTAGTACCGAAAAAATCAACAAATGGTAAGAAAGCATGGCGACTATGTATAGATTTTCGCAAAATTAACAAGAAGGCTTTTATAGCCGACAAATTTCCTCTTCCACGTATAGATGACATTCTAGACCAGTTGGGAAGAGCTAAGTGGTTCTCTGTACTTGATTTAGCATCAGGATTTCACCAAATCCCTTTAGAAGAAGCATCTCGTAATGTTATATCATTTAGTGTAGATGCAGGTATACTCTATTTCGAAATGATGCGAAGTAATAAATCATTTTCTGATGGCTGATACATAGGCGTACATAATTACGTACATATACGTACATATTTTAAACGTTTACCTGTCCTAATACTCGGACTTTCCCAGCATTATATTTATCACACTTAGGTTTTTTTTATTATTATTGCAAACCCAAACGTACGCTACTGCAGGTAGAAAATGGCCCCTTTGCTAATAAAGCCTATTGTTTGCAGCGGGATTGCCATACAAAACAGGGTGGAATGGTTAAAATATAATACAGCAGGCTATAACAGCTGTGGCTAAATATTTAGAAATCACAAAAATTTATTTGACCACTCTGTTAGCGTTTTGCATTTATAAGTAGGTTTTATTACTCCGCACCATTTCGAAATAGAGTATAGTTTTAGATTTACTAGACTCCCTTTTGGATTAGCTGTTAGTCCTAATAGTTTTCAAAGAATGATGTCTATTTCATTCGCCGGTCTCACCCCAGAAAAAAGCATTTTTCTATATGGATGACCTAATTGTGATCGGATGTTCCAATACCATCATCTCTATAACATAAAAAAAAGTTTGATTTGTTTGTGTCCTTTATACTTTTTAAAATTTTTGGTGAATTTTGTCGGATTTAGAACAAGGTGGAAATTAAAAAGCTTTATTCCATTAGCTAACGTTTCGGTTTTATTTTAAACCTTCTTCAGAGCTACAATTTTACAAAAAGGAAAAAAAATAATAATGAGGCACTTTTTTCAAATACTAGTAAACAAACTTACCTCTGGAATTAATCTTGATGTTAAACATAAAAAACATACTTTACAGTATTTGTCACATATAAAAAAATCCTTTCCATACATTTAATTAATCATACACTCACATAATGATTCCTTAAATTTACGCATCTATATCTACTATTTCGCGTTCGAGCACAAATATGTAAAAACATACCATATGGGTGTTTACCAACATTTTTTATAAACAAATAGTTAATCCCAATGGCATGGGTGATTTCTATATGATTTGTGGTTAATTAGTTTTAATAAGTTTATTAATTAAATAATGATAGGTAACACTTAGATTTTCAGTATGTGTTTTGTTATTGTCCGTATTAAGCTTATTAATAAACAACATTTCAGAAGAAGACCTTTTAGAATAATTAATTTCTCTATCTAACACCGTAATATTTTTAAAATCGAACGAGTGAGTTTGTTCAAAATGATGAGAGGCTAAAGCAGTCCTTTCGGGCTTTGCCCTATGTATATTTTTGCAAGAGTTTTCATGTTGTTTAATTATTGTCTTTGAATGTTGTTTAGTTTGTATACCATACCACAATCTTTACAGTCAACTTTATACACAATATTTGAAATATGCTCCTCAGTTACTTTGTCTTTCATCAGATTAAATAAATTATTAAGCTTCTTACTATGATAGAAAACTGTATTTAAGTTCCGGTGGTTAAGAAGTCTTTTAAACCTTCCGATAAACCATTTATATATGGAATTTTGACATATTTAATAATATCATTATTTAAAATGCTTCTATTTTGAACTATTCGGGGTAAATTTGGTCCTTCAGTATTCAAAAGTAAGTTACAAAATCAAATCGACAATATTCTATCTGTCTTTAATGGTGCACATCCATTCAATTTACTATGGAAAAAGAAATTAATAATCAAATACCATTTTTGGACACTTTATTAATTAGAACCCTAGATCAAAAAATCATATCCAACTATTATGACAAAGCTATAAGCTCTAAAAGAATAATGAATTTTAGTTCTCAACATCCTTTAAAACAAAAAATATCAATTTTGAAAGAAATGAAAAATAAAATTATCAAATTAAGTCATCAAACTTTTATTTCAGAAAATTTAAATGAATTTAAAAATAAATTACAACGAAATGGCTATCCTCTTAAAATATGCTCCTCTCAAGGGCATTTTATTCAGTGGATGAATTTCATAGGTATAACTTTAACCAATATGAATTTCTTTAACGCTTGATCTTTTAATGGTCTTATTATTTTTCATTGTGTTTTATTATATATTCATTGTTCATTGTTTGTTTTCTTGTATGTTATATTTTTACTGTTAGCTTTAGCAGATATTGACGTGTGTAAACATTTTTTATGTACTAACATCAATAAATACTTTACTTTACTAACCACGCCCGACGTTGCTTAACTTCAGTGAGCGGACGAGAAGAGGTATTTTCAACGTGCTATGGCTGTCACCCATACATTTTAGCTTGTTCATAGAGTAAAAACAAACACATTCGCATTTATAATATTAGAATTCTTTAATAATACTTATTGGCAGCTTCGGAGTGAATGCACAAATTCGATACGAAAATCTAATGCCACCAGGAATAACATCAACATATGGACACAGGTTATTTACCTAGTAATTGTGGGCCGACATCCTTTGATTTGGGAAAGTCAATAATCAACTTTTCCAAATTTTAGAAGAGGGCTATGACAATATTGTTTTAAACGTCTGGGCCTGGGCATCTGAATATTACTTTTGACAGTTCGTTTAATTTAAAATAATAATATGCTTTTTTATCGTTTTTCGTTTAAAATCGATTTTAAACGGCAAAATTGATAAAAATCCGAAAATTCGGACTTTTTTAGGCCGATAGCCGTGGCTTCGGGCGAATTTGTCGTGGATTTCGAAGCGAAAATTCATTTTAAATTCAACCGTCCATTAAAAATAAGCTGTGCTATGGATCCAAATACACTGCGAATATAATAATTAAAAAATAATAGTTTTGACGGTTCGTTTAATTGAAAATATGCTTTTTAGCGTCTAAAATCCTTTAAAACGATTTTAATTGGCAAAATTGTATATAATACCGCCCTAGCGGCTAGAATTGGTCGGTGTTGGCGTCCCCACACTTCCGTCTCATTTTCCGAGATTTACTCTCATACCGCCGCATAAGATGTTTACACATCAAAAAATCGTGATCAGAAATCATTTCAGGAAACACGAAACTTTTATGCGGAGAAGGTTATGTTAAATAATGAAAATTGGACATTGTCAGCTGGGGCTGGGGGTCCAAATTGGTCAAAAAATGCGAATCATATAAACGATATCAGGAATTTTGAAACTTTGCTGGATGCTAATATTTATAGTGAGATTTACGAAAAAAATTTTTAGCTGATGGATGTGGGTGGAAAAGTTGTCAGCTGGGCGATAAAGGTACGTGCGTAGGTGCACCGAAAGGCAGCGTGTTTTCAGCCCTCTCACGGCAATAGCGGCTAGGTCGCGCCGGTCCAAAATCATTCCCGACTGCAAAATAATGCGCGACGTTATGTGAATTACCCATGTCGTTGCGGTTCAGCAAAGTCTTTTCAAACGGTGTAGTGGTGTAATGGACAGAATATTTGCTTGTTATGCGGGCGGCTCAGCTTTGATTCCCGTTGGTTGCAAGCGTTTTTTTGTTAGTAAAAAGGATTATTTCTTCATATTGAGTATACCTTAGGTTAGTTTTGGTTACTTTTTGTTGGTTGCGCCCCCGTAGCGAACGAAGCGAGCGGAGGGTACGCGTGAAGTGAAATAATATAATACTTCTGACACAATCACATCGGGAACACTTTTAGACCAGCTCGCCCTAGCCGGTAGTTCTAGTGTTCTCACGGCCACCCCCACCGTTACCTAGCCAGCTGCCATCTCGTACGCAACTACATGATAGGGGTACAATCGATTGTTGATATAACGAAACTTCCTTAAATCGTTGCATAAACTGTAGGACTATAAGGTTTTATTAAAATAGATCACAGGTAGCCAAAAGCCAAGACAATATACTTTGAGATACACTTTAGAGAACGTGTCATTTGAAGATAGCTTCAAATAACATCCTCGGTAACGTTTTGAAGAATATCCATATGCTTGCCTTCCATAAATTTGAGAATATATTCCTTCTTTGTACTGCTGTTTGTTATAAAAACAAGAATTTTATTATGCATTTTTCATCACCTTGATGGGGTTTTAGGGGATGTCCGGCAGCCATTGTTCAGTAAAACACTTGTCAAGGAAACTAAGGGCCATGTCTTCGTGATAGTCAGAGGATTACTTTATGTTCTTAGCCGACAATAATAAAGCATTAGGAACAAAATCCTTATCACTTTCTGTATTCAGTCCAATAATGCCTTTACCGTAAGAAAAATATGCCTTTAATTTGGAACTGCTGCTATCATCTATCCAACCATACTAAACAACAACTATATATTAGACCAAGTTTTTATCCTTCACTAAAACAACGCGATTATTAAAACAAAGTTAAGTTCATGTAGGGGTTGTCATATGCAATAAAATGTGCAATATATGTTGTATATTTATTACACCTAATGTTTCAAATGCCCATATTCAATTTTATTTCTAATGGCTTGTAATACTACATAAATAATGGCAATTACATACAATTTAGCCTTAATAGCGAAAACTATAAGTCCTAAAATAAACGCTAAAACTATTGATCCTGCAATCAAAAATAATTTTGCTACTGCTAATTTCGTTGCTAAATTAATCAAATATAATCTGAAACCATTGTTGTTTTTGTCTTTGTCTTTATCTTTGTCACCTTTTTTCCTGGTGGATTCCTGCATAGCACTGAGGCGATCACCGATTGCTAAAACTGGAATAACACATTTTTTCATAAATTTTGTGAAGATGTTCCAAAGTCATGTATGTTATTTACAAGTGCTTGATGTTTGTTTTATTTATTTACAAGTG
>JAEQML010082194.1:0-10914 GCA_016904865.1 Pissodes strobi
GGAATATACACTTGTTATTTTTGTTTAATTGCGGTGGTATTTTTTTTATTTGTTTCCCGTTCCGAGTTTTCTCAATAGGTTACAGCGGGGAGGAGAGCAATTCGTGGTTATTGGTCGAATCTCACTGAAGATCCAACATCAGGGCATGGCGGTAAGTTAACCGCGTGGCGCTCAGGCATTATAGCTCACCACGACCCTTCTCCACTGTCTAACAGCTGGGGGCCGCCATTGTTCCTGCACTAAAGGCTGTACCACCGATTGTGAACTTCGAGATTATTGTGAACTTGAAAATTATTGCGAACTTGTAGATTTATGTAAATTAGGTGTGTATGTTTTGGGAACTGAGCGTTACAGCCTTTTGTCCCAAATCTTAGCTGATGGTTTCATATGTAAGTATTTACCTATGTTCGAACATACATTTACATTCCCCTTTCTTCTATATTTTGATTTTAATTTTAGTTTAGAGAAAATAAAGGCCTTGTAAATAACCATATAAGTAATCTTGTTTACAAAGTATTTAACGTTTCGGTTATTCAATAATCCTCATCAGAACTTACAAATACATTCGGATTGCAATTAATGAACAAAAATAGATAGTAGTTCTGTTAACAGTATTTGAAATAAGATATTTTCTTTACAAAAACCTGAACAGTTACGCAACATTAATTTAAACACATGTTTCAAAACTGCAATTACTATTGACACCTCACCGCAACAAACAATTTTAAGATATAAGAGAACACAAAATATTATTTCACTATTTTTATTAACTAACTGAATCGGTATAAGGCTGTGCAAAAAGATCCGGAATGTATGCCCTAGATGTTTAGCATTGCGAGACCACTAAATTGAAAATATTCATGTTGCCAATAAACATCCCTTAAATTTACGCGCATACAAATCCGAAATGGGCCATTTTTTCGGATCAAGAGTCTCGGTTTACAAAGCACTTGATTTAGATGGGTGAAACCCTTCGAAGACTAGTTCCGATGCAAAAGAAAAATAATCATTTTGAAACTGAATAGAAGTGCGACTTCTTTATTGTCCGATTTCTTTCACTTGCTTGATTGGTATGTTCGACAGGGCGTCCGTAATGGCAGCCGAGATTAACGACGGAGTCCTCTGGGAATGCGAAGGGATTTCCTGTGGTACGAATTCTGGTGTAAGGGACCGGCGATCATTTTTATCACTTTTACGCTCCAGTTAATTGCATGCAAGGGAATTTTTTCGCGTATAATGCAAACTGTCCTAAGCTGAAGTGGGAATCCATCAAGCAGAAGACACGTTTTTTAGGTAAATACAAAAATAGGTGGCAACCAAAAAGGCTAGTATAGATAGCCGGCTATGAAATCCATTACGATTACATTATGTGTTTACTGGTTCACGACCCCGTGGTGAGCTATAGAGGTTGCCCCAAATAAAAATGCAAGGATGTCGGACTTCGTAAGAGAAATAAAACCACAAGGGAAAAAGGTGAAATGTCACAAAATGTCAATTTTGAGAAAAGTCGATTTTAAAGTTTGGAACTTCCAGGATTCTTAACTGCTCTATAAAACAAAATGCAATATGGCAATTTTTATTTATACAAATAGCTATATTAAGTATTTAAAAGTACTGTAATTGAACATGCATTTTATAAGAAACAATACATAATAAACTAGAAGTTAACAATTTGTTCAAGGCGAAATAAGGAATTTCACTTCTTGCCTTAAATTGCTCTGTCATTACGGTTTTTTTTTTCATTTTCATCTCTCTTGCATATGTATGTATTTCTTGCATGTTATCGTGTTTTTGAACGACAAATGCATATTTTAAGCATTATTGCATATCCAAGCATGTTTTGGGATTTCTATTCCTTAAGAGAACCTTTATTTTTTTTATGTTTGGCACACACACAAAAGGAAAATCCTATACCACTCAACGAGCAGCGCGTGTGCGAAGAAGACGGTGGACGTTGGACTTGAAGCTCTGTAGGTTCCAATTTTCGGGAAAGACGTTACTCGGAAGTCCATTCCAGAGCACGGTAGTCCTCGAGACAAAGGATTCCCACAATAGCGACGTCCAAGGTGGTCGCAACTGAATCGTATGTTGATGAGCAGCTTATATCTGTCGGCTGTTTATTTTTGACACACCAACGACCGGAATTATAAGTTCCAGCTTTTTTGAACACCTTCCTAGTGGTATCGATAGTAAAGAGATAGCTCCCACTTTTCTTCGATGTTCCAGGCTATGATCTTTAGTCAACTCTGGGTCTTTCATAAGGCGGACTGTTGTCGCCTGTATGGAATTTATTATCTTGAGCAAGTGTTTGGGCGCCGAGTTCCACATATGAGAACAGTATTCTAAAGATGGTCTTATCTGGGCCTTAGCAGTAAGAGCTACTAAGGTGTATATATCTGTTTTTTTTTGCCCCATAGAGTGCTCCTAGCTTTTGTTCTGCTGCATCAGGAGAATGAGAAACCCAAATAACCACAGCTTTGGCAGTCAATGCAACCGGAAACAGTATGCCTCCTTTTATAATTTTCCCACCCAAAAACCTATGGACCTTTATGAAGCTCACCTGATTTTTTTTACCTTTCATTGAATATTTAGTAAAGTTTACCCGGTACTCTAACAAAAAACCTGTTGTTTTTATCCTAGATAATTATTTTTCCCATTTGTCTATTTAAACTATTGGAAAGACAATAGTGTAGTTGTTCTTAATATTCCCCCACCTACGTTCCATCGCCTTCAGCCTTTAGAACAGGACAGTGTATGGCCCGCTTAAAACTTATTTTAACCTACATTTAGATGGTAGGCTCAAATCACATCCTGGAGTTCCCATGTATATTTATGATATTCCTACAATTTTAAAAGACGCTCTTCCTTTTGCTGTCACGCCTAGTAATATCCAAAATGGATTTTTAATCTCTGGCATTTGGACATAAAATAGATAAATATTTACCGATGACTATTTTTCGCTTTCTAACGACTGGTGAAATAAATGCGAAAGGAGGTTATGAGCACGAAAATAACTTCAGTAGCAATATTGAAAAAGTAGTAACTCCTGAATTAACTGAGCCTACTTCGACAACAATACATTAAACTTCCTCGCCAAAGCGGTCAACATCATCTGTTGGATTGTCAGTGTCTTCCAACCGTACTCGTATGGCGTCACATGAGTTAACGTAAAAGAGTTTTTCATCGCAAACGTAAATCTGCAATTCTGACAGACACTCCCGAAAAAATGACTGGGAAGAGAGAACCGTTAAAACAAAATGTCCAAAGTTAAGAAAAGTTAGGCGAAAAGAAGAAACTTAAAATAACTAAAGAAGCACTTTCTCACTCAGAAGAGGAAGATGCCGATGCAGACACTTTTTGCATTGTGCGTTTGGAGCCATTTTCAGAACTAAAGAGCAATGGATTCAATGCATAACGTGCAAAAGGTGGACGCACATATCTTGCGGCAACAATAATGTCTTTTTTTCTATGAGCGTGCGCAAAGTGGCTACTTTGCGCACGCTACTCAGTGCGCGAAGTAGTACTTTCCCGCACGCTATGCGGGAAAGTGTGCGGGAAAGTAAAATTCTCTAAAATCACCAGAGACAAGAACATGTTCATATACCTTTAGAAACTTTACACTTTTGGACTTTTTATGCAATATAAGAAACCGTTTTAAGTCATAATTATACTCTTTTCCCTAAAAATTTCCGTAATTCGCGATATTGTAACTTAAACCAAAAACCATATATTTTGAAATCCTCGGTATAGTAGTAAAAAATTATGTCAAGCAACAATACTTATAATTGTCAGATTTTAAACAAATCTAGATGTTAATCGAAGTATCCCAAAAAAGAGGCTCTTTTCTCTCAAAGCTTTCGTACATCGCGATATTACAACTTAAACCAAAAACCATATCTTTTTAAGTCATGTCAGGTCAACAATAATATTCATGTAAAGCAACAGTAAGTATAATTGACAGATACTTTTTCTTTTATTTAAATATGGGTCATTATTATTCTGTGCTTGTTTGGACTGCGCTCGTAGAAAAAATATTGTTCCTAACACTTGCGCAAAGTGACTTTTCCGCACTCGACTGATTGACCAAACTCCGCTTCGCGTCGTTCGGTCAACATCATTCGCGTGCAGAAAAGTATCACTTTGGGCACTTGTTAGGAAAATAACTATTATGAGTGCATTTATTGTACTTCTGATTCTGGATATTTTTTGTAGCTAGTTAACATATTCCTTGTATTTTTTAATTGTGACAATTTACCCCACATACCGTATAAACTTCCCCCTATATGGGGCGATAGGCATCTACATATTAAAATTATTTTTCGTGCTTAATAGAACATATTTAAAGCAGATTCTTTTTTAACATTCCAAGCATAATGTTTGCACTTCAACATTCATACATCAGTTACGTTGTTTAACAAAGTTGATTGTGTAGGAAAAAGTAAAGGTAAAATGTGTAACATCCCCCTTTTCCCTGCTGATCAGAATTACTACAGATAGGATACACAAAATATAATGTTGAAATTTGTGTTGGAAATATTTCCATAGAATTCGTAAGGAACCATATAATTCGGAAATTTTTCTTTGTGTAGCTTCAAATGACAAGCTTGAATTGAATAAAGGTTATCTGACTTTCTAAGGCAATAATGGCGTTCGGTTTCTTGAAACGATTGAATATGATTCATTACATTTTGTCCTGTCCGACCACATATTTTTTAGGCCGATCTAAATGGTTACCTATCTATTAACAATATTTCAGACATAACATTAACATTATTTTCAGACATCTTTGTAGATAGTCTAATTTTGGTATTCAATATCGCAAATATTGATAAAAATGCTTTGTAGCACACTGTGACATAACAATTGATCATCTCTTACGACTTTAACAATATATGATACGAATTATCGTTTAAAAAGCTACATTTTCATGTTTTCGAGGAAGTCTATGTTTAATAGCTTTACATAGAGTCAATCCACACAAATGTAAATTTTGTTCATTATTTGAACCAATCAGATTGAAGCTTGTTAAAAGCTCCAGTCTTTCTTCATTACTGATTTCCTTAAAACATCGTAGACTTTAGCACTTACAGTCATTTTCTACTTATTTCCTTCTTTACGTCCCTAAGTCGTCCATGTGTCTTGCTTTTCTTATGGTTCTCACTTGTCTGTAGCTGCTCACTATTTTCATTTCCTTCCAGGTTACACTTATTTAATTTATATTATTGTATCTATTATTCGTAAAACACCACCCACCTCTGACTACAAAAATGCAATTAAGAACAAACGACATTAACCCACTTATTCGAGCAAAACAAACTACGCACTAAAAAAAGAACAACCTATAATCTGCGTCAAAAGTGATTTGTGGACCTTCCTTGCTTTTATCATTATTTGTCGATGGACAATCCTTGTCTTACGTATATTAGATGCGGTTGTGAGTGGGCTGCGCCGCGTTTTTCCATAGGTATGTTTATATTAAAATATAGATGTTTTTCTACCACATGACGAGCTTAACTCAATTTTCGATATTTTGTGACAATACTTTATCTTCCCTGAGATCTTATATATAAAGTAGGCTAATTTAGGAATTATTTAAATTCATAAATGTTTCTAGCTAACATCTTCTATATAAGTTTTAAAATTTGGCGGTGTGTTTCAGTAAATCTAAATTGTTGTGTTAAAACTACGGAGCAGTGTTAACTTCGAAGTTAAGGAACGACAAAGTAACGGATTTCGGGAAAATGCTCTCTTCCATTTAAATATTTTAAAGGAGGTACATTACAGTACAGTTCTCCTGAACTTCGCGCAATGCTTGACAAGCGGAAAATTTGAGACACCGTCTCCTAAGATCACTTCCGGGAAATTGTATAAAATAAAGGGACGTTGCAGTTAAATAATATCGATTTTGCAATAACAGAACCTTGCAATTGCGACTTCTATATCCAGTTCTGCTTGTTCGACATTCTTGTAAAGTGACACTATATAAATAGGCGCCATAAAATGTAACGTGTTTTGTAGTGATTTTTTAAATAACGTGTTTATTCCCAGATATAAGACACAGGCCACCAGCATAAAAAGTTCAAGTCACAATTATTAGATAAAACAGGTGCTAACCCAAACTAGCCTAAGACATACCCAAAAATAAAATAAAAAACTGTTTAAAAACATAATTAAAAAAAAATAAAAAAGAAAAAGCAACGGGGTTTGAAGCCGGGCCGTCCAGGTGAGACCCAGCTATATAAACCCTTACACCACGAGAGCTCTTGACAGAAATTGATTGCATCACGAAGACATATTGTAATACGAGATGGACCGACCAATAGGAGAGGTCGATTTTTACATAGTGCACTATTTCTGTAAAGGATCTTAAAAGGCCCGAATGAATCATAAATTTGCCTTTATAATATTTGCCAAAGAATAGCCTGGTGATGAATTTAGGGAAGGTATTTTAGACAAGTTGAAATAACAAAAAAATAAATATTTTATCAATGTGCAAATCTAAATCCTTTAGTCAGGAATAGCGTTTGTGGTTATTTAGCTACGGCGCAGCATATGACATTTGCAAAAAATAAACTAAAAAAATATGTTTCAGGCAACTTGGATTTTCTTTTAATATTTTATTTTAGGGTTACATAATCCAGAAGTAACAATCCAAGACTATTTGGTTAGTTTTCAAGTATGACCTGACTTACATTTCGTAGGCAGCAAGCCAGCGTCGAAAAGGAGGCAAGGCCTAACTATCTGTATGCCCATAGGATGATGAAATGGGAAAATTTAGTGGGCGTGTCCACAGAATCAGCAGCAGAAAAAGAACAGATGGAGGTAACCCGGCGACACGTGTTTCCGCTTCTTGGCTACGTCAGGCAATACGTATATACATGCATACATGCACATATACACCTTAATTTTCATAGGTACACATATACATACATATACACATAACGGGTGTAACCTGGGAAAGGAAAGAATAAACTGTACAGAAGGCATGAGACAGTAAGCTCATTTGTGTTTTCCGCTAGGTGACCTCACATTTCGGAGGCAACAGCCCAGCGTAAATTTTCCTCTTTCATATATATTTATATACATCCGCTATACATTTCTCCTTGTTGTTTATCCGAAATGTGAGGTCACCTAGCCGAAGCCAAAAATGAGCTTACTGGCTGCTGCTTGTGGCTTCTGTACAGTTTTTTCCTTTCCCAGGTTACAACCCTTATGTGTTATGTGTATATGTATAATTGTACCTATATCAATTAAGGTGTATGAGTGCATGTATGCATATTTATACGTATTGCCTGACGAAGCCAACCAAGGAGCGGAAACACGAATAACCGGGTTACCGCCATCTGTTCTTTTTCTGCTCCAGTTTCTGCGGACACGCCCACTAAATTTTCCTTTTTCATATATATTTATATACATCCGCAATACCCTCTTATGGAAAGCCAAAGTGTGTGAACCATAAGCAATTTCCACCATCTCTGTCGACAAAATCGACGACGCGTTTCGATCTGTATCGATCTCGTCAGGTCGATGCAGCCATATGACAGAGATGATGGAAATTGCTTGGCCTGCGACTTATGAACCGTACTTGACGGGACGCAGCGGTAAGATGTTCGTAGATTTTGTCGACAGAGATGGTGGAAATTGCTTATGGTTCACACACTTTGGCTTTCCATAATTTTGGAGACCTTAGTAGTGAATTGAACTCGCATCTGGTAAATAATGTCCGCTAAAGCCACGAACTTTCTTTTTCGTATTTTTACAATGTGACAGACGTGAGTTTTCACGGATGGTAGAATGAACAAAAGTGTTATTCCGGGTTTCAATCCGTTCGTCAGTAGAATTGGTTATCTCACGACGTTTCGGCAACATCCCAGTTGGCATTTTCAAGTGTTGCTTCCTTGATGGCTGCTTGACTCGAACTGAGCACCCTGGTCCTGTGCTGGACATTTTATAGGCCTGCGTCTGCGCAGATTGTATATTGGTTCTGCTTGGGTCTGTCCGACTTCCTGTGTTTCAGTTTGTTGTCTATGTGTTTGTTCCTCTGATGTGGTTGATTTTGGTTGTTGTTTTTTGATGATGCTTTTCCAGGTGTTGGAAATATTTTGTGCATCATCTCTCCTGTTGATATGTAGTGTTTTTTTCTATTTCTATGGCTTCTCTGATGGTGCGTGTTCGAAAATGCTTTATGGGAGCGATCTGTTTTGCTTCCTGGAAATTTATTGTGTGCCCTGTTTCTTGGTGGTGCTGAAACAGAGCTGATGTGGTTTGTTTGTTTCTTGTGCTGTTCATGTGCTCCTGTACTCTGGCAGAGATTCTTCTGTTTGTATTCCATGTCACTACGTTGCGATATAACTTTCCTAATAAGATGTCGTGATAACAATATTCTACCTACCTGTACCAAGCTGTCTTACCACCTCAAAACCAAAAAAGCAAAGGATATTCTAAGAAATGCCAGCAAAGCACTCCTACGGGAACAGATTCGAGAAAAACGAAGACTACTTGCAGAAACCGAAAAATCAGCATACGATCTCCACATTCTACTCAGCAGGCAGATTCATCCAATACTCTGGGACAACGTCGATAAAGCCTCTACTTGGAGAAGAGAAGCCGATACGGACTACAAAACTAACAAACAAAAGAAGAAATTTGCCCATCTACAACAAAGGACGCAACGTGAAACAATCCCGGCAGAAATCAACAAGGTCGTACACAACATCTCGAATTACCAGCTCTCGGAAGAAGAAAAACAAGTTTTAAGTAAAGGCTTCAACTACGCAGTGACACCAAAAACTATTCCCACAGAGGACATAATTTCGAACATCGAGGCATCCCTTCACCAGAAGCCTAAGGAAGAAGCAGAGAGAATACGACAAGATGTAGCCCGCATCCTAAGAACCAGCAAACCACCAAAACCCAACATCAAACCCTCAGAAATCAGAGCACTCAAAAACTTAAAAGAGAACAAGGACATTGTGATTTTACCCGCAGATAAAGGAAACGCCACAGTAGTAATGAACACAGACGAATACAAAAACAAAATGAAACAAATCCTCGAAGAAAACACTTACAAACAAACTTAGAGGGACCCGACAACATACCAGGAAAAAACCACAAAAAGCAAAATCAAGGCCACCAACCTAGGACAAGAAATCGAAAAACGCACAATCCCTCGAGAAAAATCAAGCAGATGTCTCAAACTGTATGGACTACCAAAAATCCATAAAGAAGAAGTACCTTTAAGACCTATAGTAAGTGCAGTGGATTCGCCTACCCAAAACCTAGAAAAATACCTAGCACAAATCATGCAACCAGCAAGTGAAACAGCCGACTCGTACGTCAAAAATTCCAAACATCTAACCAACATGATTAAGGACCTAAAACTACAAAAGGACGATATCCTTGCCAGCCTAGATATCAAATTGTTATATCCAAGTATACCAATCGCCGAAGCTCTAGACCAAATAGCCATGAACGAGGATTTTCCACACTACGTCATCGAACTCTCAGAACACTGCCTCAAGAACACCTACTTTTCTTACGAGAACAAGATATATCGAAAAACAGACGGTGCCCCAATGGGATCTTCACTTTCTCCAGTCGTCGCCAACCTCTTCATGAAATACTTCGAAACTGATGCCCTGAAGAATGCCCAAATGAAGCCAAGATTTTGGAAACGATATGTGGATGACATTTTCATTATATGGCCACACGGTAGAGTCAATCTAGACCTTTTCTTGGAAGAGCTCAACAAAATACACCACCGAATACAATTTACACTTGAGGTAGAGGCAAACGGTCAACTGCCCTTCCTGGATCTACTAATTATAAAAAAAGATGACTTATCCATCGACTACACAGTCTATAGGAAACCAACTCATACCAATAGATACCTAAACGCAGAGTCCCACCATCATCCCTCTCAAATACAATCAGTAGCCGATACTCTGATCTCGAGGTCCATCCAGCTAACCAAATCCTCAAATCGCTCAGAAGAACTCCACAACATCACAAGAGCTCCGAAACAGAACAACTATAAAGAACACCACTTCAAAAAGGCTTCCAAGCGAGCTACAAACCCAACAAAAAACAAAAAAGAGTACGATGAATCCAGACCGACAACTACACTACCATACATAAAAGGCGTAACAGACGTAATTGGAAGAATCCTAAGGAAACATGAAATAACAACAATCTATAAGCCACCAACAACGATCCACCAGATTATAGGCAATCCCAAAGATAAAATACCTTTGGAAAACCACGGGGTATGCAGCATCCCCTGCAAGAACTGTGATATGGAATACATCGGCCAAACAAACAGAAGAATCTCTGCCAGAGTACAGGAGCACATGAACAGCACAAGAAACAAACAAACCACCTCAGCTCTGTTTCAGCACCACCAAGAAACAGGGCACACAATAAATTTCCAGGAAGCAAAACAGATCGCTCCCATAAAGCATTTTCGAACACGCACCATCAGAGAAGCCATAGAAATAGAAAAAAGACTACATATCAACAGGAGAGATGATGCACAAAATATTTCCAACACCTGGAAAAGCATCATCAAAAAACAACAACCAAAATCAACCACATCAGAGGAACAAACACATAGACAACAAACTGAAACACAGGAAGTCGGACAGACCCAAGCAGAACCAATATACAATCTGCGCAGACGCAGGCCTATAAAATGTCCAGCACAGGACCAGGGTGCTCAGTTCGAGTCAAGCAGCCATCAAGGAAGCAACACTTGAAAATGCCAACTGGGATGTTGCCGAAACGTCGTGAGATAACCAATTCTACTGACGAACGGATTGAAACCCGGAATAACACTTTTGTTCATTCTACCATCCGTGAAAACCTACGTTACAACATTGAACACCTCTACGGGGAGGAGACCATCAAAACAGTTAG
>JAEQML010082198.1:0-10912 GCA_016904865.1 Pissodes strobi
ATCGGCCGTATTGTCGGATACCGATAAAGATGTTTAACACGACTTCCCATGAAAAAAGATGACCTTTTATGGGACCGGTGACATTCTGTGGTTCAGATGACCTTCCGTGGGACATATTATCTTCCGTGACCTTCCGTGAGAAGAACTACTGTTACATAACAATTTAGCACGAATATGTAACAGATAGAAGTCAAATAAAGTCAGTGATTCCACCCTTAATCTTGCATGATTTTCGAACGACCAGTGCCTTTATCAAGCTGTTAGAGGAATAAACTGAAACAAGCTAGTTATATACATAATCTCAGTCACTAGATTGTATCGTATTCTACATCGCTACAAGAAAACATTTAAATATATAGCAGTGCACTTCAATAAAATAATTTACCTTGCGACTAATTTCCTATTTCGGCGATAATATACCTTAAAAGAATTGTTGGTTGCCTATGGACGAATGGCAATAAATGAAAAGGATATTCTCGGAACGTTGCCAGATATTATATTCGCGTAACGGTCGTCCTGCGATTTTGACGTGGTTACGATTTAGGCCAACAGGAAAATACATAATTAATTGATGTGCTATCGTCAGTTTTGATATTAAACGACTGTTTTTCGCTTTCGCGTTAAAAACACACAGTCAAGATATGTGATTAAATAGCGTATATTCCCTAACTTGGCAACGTCGCTCGAACTGCTTTGCAGTATTAAAATATATGGTTTTAGCAAGGTAAAAAACCGGCTGGAGCTAAAGGTACGTTTAGGTTCGATTCGATTGAATGCGTCGAACAGATTTGGTGTTGGAGTTTTAAATAGCCGCCGTTCGGAATGAATTGGTTTCTGTTTGTCTGGTCATTGTCAATGATGGATTTATCGTTGTATTTCTTTGTTCTGCCAGCAGTACATAATATCACACAGCCTTAGAGACGTTTCATTGCATATTGAAGAGGTTGGTAGATTTGGCGACAATCGGCTGGTGTATTTTTACGTTGGATACAGGACGGTGTAAAGCGGGCCTGTGGTCAGAGGTTTTACTAGCTTTTTAACATTGAATTTCATGACCTAGGTAGTTCTTTTTGGCTTGATTTCGTCCTCTTTCTTCAGAAAACCCTCAAAAAAGGTAGTGCGTCCGCCTGATAAAAGTTTAAGAATTTGTAATTCGCCCTAAACGGGGATTATACTTTATTTAAGGCTGGTTACACTATTAAACACTTGACTTGAATTTTCACAGATCTGTCATAGATATGACTTGAGCACTTTAGAAGGGTGTCCCCCATGAAACTACGCTTCTGCGAGCTGCACCTCTTGAGTTAGGTTTGAAGATCAGGATATGGGTAGAACAAGATTACAGCCTACATTCCCGGGAACAACGAGCAATGGTTAGAACGTAATAGGTGAGAGACAAAAGTCTGTCGGATTGATGGTCCGCTTGATTATTTATACAATAAAATCTGATGACCATTGCAACCTTATGGTTCATAATAATTGTCGGGGATGTTCCCTCGCATAATTTATCTTGAATGCTTACATAATAGTTTTCAAGTTCAAGTTAAAAATTAGGACAGTGTGGCATTTACTTAATAAGCTGATAAATGGGTATTTCGATAAAATATTCGCAATGTCGAATTAAAACCACGTTTAAAAGCATTAGTTGGTCGAACATTAGATTAGGTAATCTCATAACGATTTGCTGCTCGAATTGCTACCTGGGCAATTTTCAATTCGAGTTTCTTTTCAATATAAAGCCTACGGCCAATCATCTATCTTGCTTCTGAATTACATCAAAAAAAGGTGAAAAAATAACTTAGAATGACCCTTTAAACTTTTGCAATATCCCAAGGAATAAAAACACACTATGTTATCTCGGACACTAAGTAACCCCATTTTATCAGTGAAAGTGAAAATAAAAGTTTTTAAAACTTTTCGCACCCCGTTTTATTCAAATCCTCTATAGAATACTAATGGCCGGCCCCGTGTCTGGATTGTTAGATTAACTTTCACACTCTCTTATTGACGTGCGACTGATTTTGGAGCAACGCACGAATTTTCGGCAGTTAGCAATAAGATTTGAGTGGATGACAAACTTCGAGCTTCAATTTAGACTTGGTATAATAGGCTTTTTGTGACTTAAATATTAGGATTACACGTGTCTGCACTATAGGATATCAATTTCACGGTTTAAGGGATGCAGAAGGGCAGAAATGAAAAATCTCCACTTAATTTTTAACTTTTTCTGAAAGAGTTTAGAGCTACAGTCATTTGGGGTACCTTTGAACCACGCATACTAACTTTTAGCCATCTTCATTGTCCTAAAATACTTAGATATTATAGAATATAGATTTATTCTCAATTAGCCATGTGGAAAGATTGTGAAAGTCTATATGTCAGTTTTCCTTAGTTTTCAGGAGAGCAGGTTACAGTTTGAAAGGTCTCATTTGTAAAAATATGTATCATAAGGAATATGTGTTGACTGGATCTGACCATGAATATCAAGGAGGAAGTGGAGAACTCACTTTTGCTTGATACAAAGTACTTCTCGAAATATATAAGAGATAACCGCAATTCTAATAGCTATTCGAATTCAATGTTTTTGGAGTCTGTGTCTGGAGACACTGGGTAGGAGATTGATGACCTGTTTTGGGAAGTTTTTCAAGTGTCTATGATGACTCAAACTGCACAATCCCTGATTACCGGTTTCCGAACTAGTTTGACGTTTCTGTCAGTGCATTCTCCTCATCGGAAGTGTTTGCAAAGATTTCAAAGCTCCTAAATAAGTTTTCATGTGGTTCTGATTATATTCTAAATATTTTTCTGAAACAATGTTTGTACCCTAAATAAACCATTACACACAATATTTAACTTGTAGTATAACATACCCGGGTCCGTTCAACATAGTTGAATGAGATAAGTTGTGCTTTGTTTTCATTTTGCCAATGACTGTCAAAATAGGTTAAAAAGAAAACCAATACCTACGTTGTGTTATTATTATATCTTGCACAATTTTACTTACTGAGAATGGGTTCGGCTATAACAAAATTAGGGAACTTGAGGGAAAGGCGCGTCATGTAAATTAAACCACAGATTCCTAATACACCTAATTTATTAGAGAAACTTTGCCAGATTATTAGAGAAAAAACCTGCCGGACTCAGCCTGGAACTCACGAGGGGAAAGAGTGCGGCAGAGAAACCCTCGATCTAAATTCCTAAACCGAATGATGCTGTATAACCTTTATTAGTATAATAGTTAATTAAATTACTGTCTCTCGCGCCACAATTTGTAGTTCCACACTCGTAATAGAACATTTAAAACTGAAGAGATAGCTCTCCGACCGGGAATCGAACCCGAGTCTCCCGCGTGTCAGGCGGATGTGATAACCACTACACTACCGAAGAGTGGTGTTAGTTAGCCCGACGCCGCTGCCAGGTACTGAGGTCCTGGATTACGGAAGCTACCGTACTTAAAGTAGTGTTATTCACAGCATAAAACAATTTCATTAAATATGTACACATGCTATGCCATCAAATATGAACTATCCCTGAGCATAAAAGGAATACTTGTGCAAATTTTGTTAATAACAATAATACAAATTTCATTTTACTGACCTGTAATGACATGTTACAACACAGAAGCAAAACAATTCATTAAAATAAACCGTACATTGTGCCGACTTTTGACTATATATCTCCTCGTTCTCAAGCGATACCCTTTCGGATCTCCTCAAAAAAATATCGCAAAATCAGGCTTTAATTTATGACTTGTTTTTCTCTCTCTCTCTCTTTCTTTCTTTACATATATATAAAACTGAATGTATAAGGTCTAATGAAATAATATTTTAAATAGGCGGGTTACCTCAAACTTATCTCTGAGAACGCAAACCTTCCCTGATATTTGGAAGCATATAGCTTCATTACCCCAATATTAAAGTCCGGGAATCTCAGTGATATTAGTAACTATCGTAGAGTTTGTAAACAGATCACAGTGGCAAAGATGTTTGATACCATGATATATGATCAACTTGCTTGGAGGAATGTTTAGTGAGAGTCATTTTGGCTTCGCAGGTGGGAGATCAACCACTGATAATTTGGTGATGTACATGTAAAGTAGATCTGATTGAGGCCTTTGGGAAGAAACTTCAGATTGACTCCATCTATACTGACTTCTCGAAGTATTTCGAGAAGGTGAATTGTGAGTTGTATTGGCAAAACTGCGGGCTATGGAGTTTGATCCATCACTCATTGCATGGTCGAAGAGTCTTCTTGAGGGTAGGTTGCAGAGGGTTAAAATTAAAAACTTTGTTTGCACTCCAATTAGGGTGGTGTTGGGAGTGACTCAGGGCTCACACTGTGTCCCTTTACTGTTCAATGTTTTTGTCAACGATATAGCAAACATGGTCTAACATTCAACGCTCAGCATGTTTGCAGATGATCTCAATATGCTCAGGACGATTGAGCAGTGGGATGATTCAGTGAGGCTCCAGAGAGATTTGAGTGTTCTTTGGGATTGGTCACAGACCAATAACCTGACGTTAAACATCAAGAAGTGTTGTTATATAAATTTTTTCAGAGACTATAAAAAGTTCAATTCCGAACATAAAATCAATAACACGAATCTTAAATGTGTGGGGGATTGTCAGGGACCTTGGAGTATGGTTTGATGAAAAGCTATGTTTTGCAGAGCATATGTCTAAGATTGCTTGAGACGTTTTAACATTCTAGGGTCTGTGATGAGATAATGTGGTGAACTTTCTGCGAACACAACTAAGATTTTTATGTCTCACTTGTGATGTCGAACCTCGAATATTCTACAATTGTGTGGTCCTCTGATGATCGAACATATATTGATTCATTGGTAGGGTGCAGAATAAGTTCTTGCGACATGCTGCTTTTAAAATGGGAGTGAACTTTCATGGCCACCACAGGTCTGAGATGCTCCTCAGATTGAATTTTGAGACCCTTGAGAGGAGGCGCCTGAAGTTTGATTTGTGTTTTGTCTATAAATGTCTTAATGGGCTAAAGGATTGTCCCTGTCTTCTCTCCAAGGTTAGTCTGAATGTTACAAATCGTCATTTGCGTAACTTCGATGTCTTCTCCGTTCTTTTTTACGCAATTAATTATGGTCGCCACTCCTCTGTTGACAGAACTCTTCAATTGCTTAATAAACTAGATGTAGCCTTTTTTGGGGCACCCTATCTGGCTTTAAAAGACGGATCAAATATATAAACTGGCAGTCGGTATTGTGAGACGGATATACTCACATTATCTGGCCTTGGAAATGTATTTAATTGTCATCTTGTAAGTTTGTTTTTGGATTTAATAATATATTTGAATTGTTTATAAAAATGGGGGTAACCCGTGAATTTAATAAATAAATAAATAAATAAATATAAATTCGGTGGTAAAAGTTATTGTTAAAGTTTTGGAGATATTGTACATAGAATTGAAAGTAGTTTTATGATGTGAAACATGAAGGAAGTTGCTTTTCTACTTTTTAAGATATTTTTGATATGTCAGGCATATATGGTTTTGCCATCTCATCAATTCATTATTTTATTTATATATTGAATGGGAAAAGGAAATAAGTTATTTTGTTCAAAAGTACTAATTGGATTTTTTGTATACAAATTAGTCAGCTGAATCCGAATCTAAATTATCATCACATAATTCATCATATTCCTTTGCGTTGGAAGTGGTTTGTAAATTTTGATAAAAGCCATGACAGTCTTTGTCTATCAGGTCGACAAAAGGTCCTTTTTTCTACGAGCTAATGCCCAAAGGACCACGGTATGAGCACGAAACAGCCATGACATCCAGTGATGGTCGACTTCTTCTTTTTCCTCTTTTTAAATCGAGAATTTTAAATGACGCTTCATCGTCACGGGTATACTTGAACTGAATTATTTCAAACTCCTTGGTATATCTAAGCCATTTAATCTTTAGCCAAGAAACCTTTCCACCGTCAGTGTGGCTCATTCGTTTTACTAGAAGGTTACCTAAGAGCTTGGAAAATGCCAGAAAATCTTCTTGCTCAATATCAACCACTGTACATTTGAATTTCCCCTAAGTCAGGCTCGTGGCACCATTATTTTATGATATTTGTTTTTTACACCTTTACACCAACTCAAGGCGTGTATGACCTGGCAAAATACAGTTCTGGTCAATCGTTTTAAGAATTGGTTTCTTGTGAATGGCATACAGAGACATAACCGCCATATTGATATTGCGGTTTCTCCGCACGTGTCGGAATATGTTATGACATGTTTAACGGTCTCTCATAAATACCTTAATTTACTGTAAAGACATGAGGCAATTTCGTCAGAACCTCTGTCTCCAATAGGAGTTAAAAATCTGTCTAAACCTGTCTAAAAAGCTGTCTTAACCTGTCTAAAAGCTGTCTGTCCGTCTAAAAAGTTGTCTGTCCTTCTAAAAAGCTGTTTAAACCTATCTAGAGACAGAGACAGCTTTTTAAACAGGTTTAGACAGCTTTTTAGACAGGTTTACATAGCTTTTTAAACAGACAGACAGCTTTTTAGATAGAATGAGCCACGCCCTTAAATATACCATAGACCAAGTCGCCGAAAATATGCGCGCGCAGCCTCCACCGGTGTTGGCGGGTGCACAACTGTCCAAGTATCTCTACTGTCACGAAATGTTTTCATTCGCGGCTCCGCGCCTTGTTTAACGTGCAAGAATATAGTTCAGATTCGAGATCGATCTACGTCAGGTGAGAAGAGATGATACAGAAAGCACTTCAGTTAAAAACAATAACAATGTCTATTGGTCAAAGACTTAATGAGAAAACATTAACAATATCTACCGGTCAGAAACTTAATAAGATTATATTATACTTGATTACTAAAGTGCGCATGCTCTCTCGATTGAGGTATATTTTTGTTTTATAAATACAGTTTTTCTTACGAGTTTGTGTTGTGTTTAATTTAAGGTTGGTTTGATAGTAAGTTCACTCAAATATTGCACTGCACTTTTAACAACTTTACAGATTCTACTTAGAAAATCATCTTTCTCAGAACTTTGACAAATTTATCATAGATACTGAGGAGAAAAGAATAGATTAGAACCTGGAAGCGCCCATGTGGACAGCCCAGGAGCTGGTTTTAGGTGAGACAAAAGTCTGCCGAACTCGCAGCGTATTTATATCATAAAATGTGCTGATCGTTGCATGTTTGAGGTTCATATTCGCTCGCGTTGACTGTTCGCGTTGTTTATCATTTGTCTTTAATGTCTACATAATATTTAGGAAGTCCAAGTTCAAACTTAGGACATGGTGATATTTATTTAGTAGCTTATGCATTTTAGTAGTTCACACTATTGCTAATAGCAATTGTTTAAATGAATAGCTTTTGTTAGCTTTTAATTTAGCTGTAGACTCGCCAGTCTGATCTTTAAATGTTAAGGTAAGCAGGCTTCGTATTCAGCTGAAATAAAATTCTGGGAGTTTTTATACTCTTTCCATCCCTTGTATACAAAAGAATCGTACTGCTGCTTTGCAATTAACTCGGAAATGAATGGGTATATTATCCCTTTATCCCATTCTCATTTATTTCAGGTTTCAACCAAATTTCAACTACTGGTTTACTAATAAAAAATTTCTAAACATAATTTGTTTCTTCGATTAAAGGGATCATAAAAATTAATTTTTCTTCCACCGTCAAACCATATTGACATATTTGTACAATGTTCAGATGTAAAAGCTAGCAATTCTCGTACTGTACAAAAATCTGCTCGATGCTAAGCAACACTTTTAATCCTAGGATTAGAAGCAGTTGCATTTGAGCTCTTAAATGAAAATTTGAAGAAAAAAACATTGCCTCTTCCAAACATAAGAAAAAAAGCTAAATTGGCACCTGTATTAATCTGTTTATATTGATATCAAATGTACAGTTGGAACAATTATTGACAATATCCAAAACAGCACTGAAACTATCACTATCAATTTTGAAACAATTCGAAAGATTTTCAATAATTTTAGAACAATTTAAAACATTCTCATTAATTGTTGATGAAATAGCTGAAGAGAAACTTTAACTTTCTTTCTTGTCGTATTCTCTTTGTTAATACGTGATTCTTCATTATATCCTTCTTCTACGGTACTCCACTTCCAACCACCATGTCTTTTAAGACAAGTGAGGTCACGGCCCGCGTCAACAAGGAGTGCAGCAGAGGTCCTTCTCAACGAATGTCCAGTATACTCCTTCAAATTTTCTAACTTCAAGAATTTTGCTACTTCTTGCTACACATCACTAATTTCGTGAATACCAACAACCATTCTTTGATATTTCCATTAACATACTTACGAAATAAACGACGTTCCATTAAGTTTGATGACAGTAAGGCAACATATTTTTGAAATAAGCGCAAATGAAGTTCCCCCACAGTGGTAAAATCAAAATCAAAATCAAAATCTTTATTAATGATAATACATGCAATAAAGCACTTTCACAAGTCAACGCGTAAAACATGGTTAATCACATCAATAAGAATACAAATTCCAAGCTCCAAGTTACAACAATTAAACAATAAAGATTCAATAGAGAAATACTTTCCGAAATACAAAATTAAAATAGCTACAAATTCAAATGTCTACATTCCAAGTTATTTCCAAATTAAACCAGTTCCAAATTAGTGCTTTTCGATGCACTTTTCTAGTATTATTAGGTTTTGATGCCACTATTGTAAGTGTGCGTAGTCCATTTCTGTCTTTTGTATACTGTAATTCAGTAATTCAATAATTTATTTCATGTTAGTTACAACCATGTATCACATAGTTCACAATTTAAAAAAAATATACTTAATGAACTATCAAACACTCACAATATATATGTTAATGTGTGTACAGACCACACGCATTAAAAAGAAGCTATTAAAAAAAACACTTAAATAAAACATTATGTCTATGTCACTATACAATAAGAATTTCAATTAAAATCATGCTTTAAAAACTCGTCAAATGAGTAAAAGGCATTCCCAAGCAATATTTTCCTAACTTTATCCCTAAACTGCTTGTAGGGTAGATTTCTTGTTTCAATAGGGAGAACATTAAAAAATTTTACTGCCGTGTGGAGCAGCTTCACTAGTGAATATACGTGTGTTCAATTGCTTTACGTTTTATCTAATTTTCGATGGGAAATAGTGATCAAAATTAGTTGTTTTTTTTGCAAGTTATAGATCTCAATAAGCTTATTCGGATTTTCGAATTAGTGATTTCCCAAAAGTAAAAATTAGCAAATAATTCAAATTTAAAGTGAAAACAATAGAGTACAATAGATAAATGATTACAAATTCTGAAGATATCAATATTTTGGTTTATTTATTATTATAATTTTTTGTCCATCGCCCGATAAACTCCATATAAAAACCATATTCAGAAATATCAATGGTGAAGTGTAAATCCTGCAATAATGAGGAAACTGAGAGCTATGGCCATGCAAAATGCGATATATGTGAAACATATTTATGTGTTAATTGCTCAACTTTATCAGGCTCAGAGCAAAAGGGTCTAACGATAAAGAAAAGATCACCTTGCATCAGATATCATTGCAAGGACTGCATTCGTGAGAACAGTATTAATATCAACTCTTGTTTGTCTACCCTAGAAGACAAAAATAAGGAGAACATGAAGTCATTTATTGAATATCTTGATGGCAAATTTGCAGAATCTAGAACCAAAATGGAAAATACAATAAAAGCAGTGGTGCGGCATGAACTAGAAAAGCTCAAATTGGATTCTGAATTCAAGCAGATAAAGAGTCTACTACCTAACAAACATGATGAAAAAAATTTCAACAAAATTAGGGAAACACTAAACGAAAATCAAGTGAAACAAAAGGCAATTTCAGAATGAATGAAAGATCATATGTATAATAATTTTAGAACCCAATCGGAAAGTTTTAAAGAGATGACTGATAAATCTAATACATCACTTATCAATAACATCAATGTGGCCAACAGAGACATGGCAGACCAAATACAAACAAATCTTGAAATACAGAAAAGTAGCCTCAAGGAGGTTTCAGATGAAATCAAAGCATCGCTTTACAACTGTGCTAATAATATCAAAGAGGCCAACAAAGAAATGGTTAGGATGATGAATATAAATAATCCTGCTAAAACAGTGAGTTCCGACTCACAAGTTGATGCTATCGCAAAGATCAACGCTTTGGAAAAAGACATTGAATTTCTCAAGAAGAAAATAAACAATATAAATAGAATGCCTGGAAAGCAAACACATCAGAAACACAAACAAATAACCTCTGCTCAAGCCGAACCAGTTCGAGCGATAGTTACTGAGACAACCAAGTCGTCGACTCAGGACAATAGCTGCGAGATCACAGCAGTGGCTCCCAAACTTCGAAGCAGTTATATATATGTTAGCAATTTATCGATACAGGTAACGGAAAACAATGTACTTAACTATCTGAAGAAAAAGTTCGGTGAAGAAACACACTTTAAAGTACAAAAACTAAGAGTCAGATCTGCAGAGTACTCCAGCTTCAAGGTTGAAGCGCCATTAGCCTTGGAGGAAGAACTCTTGAACTCTCGGAACTGGATAGAAAATGTTGTTGTAAAGAGGTTCCGGTTTTTTCGAGAAGAAACTTCAAGCAGAAACAACTACTACAATAGACAGCAATATGATCGAGCTACAAGCAGAAACAACTACCGCAATTACCACAATGGACAATAAGGCGGGACATGAACCACAAGAAGGTGGACGGACAAAATCATTCCACCAAGGAAGCATCGGAAATGGTACAAAGATGGGTTTGAGAATTTTGAATATTAATATCAGATCTTTAAGGAATAAAGTCCTACAACTTGAAGCATTTCTTGCGGATAAACATATTGACATTCTATGTATCACAGAACATTGGCTGACAGAAATGGAAATTAATGAACTAAAAAT
>JAEQML010082199.1:0-10912 GCA_016904865.1 Pissodes strobi
CTAACATGGTTAGCGAAACGCGTGTCGAGTGCAAAAATTCTGTTTCGGTATTGTGGATGAAACTCTGTTTTTAGTGCATGTTTCCGAAGGTTCCAAACCCCAACGTAGTGTAAGCGGTCTCACCATTGCTCAAAAATAGAAACTCAAATCAACCTTGGGTTTTTATTTGTGGCTTGGATCCTAAAACACAAGCGGACCAGATCGTGAGTTACCTAGAAAGTTTGAATCTCGGAGCTGACTGCACCTGCGAGAAAATGATTACTAAGAAGGATAAACATAGAGCTAAGATCGTTGTCGAATTTAAACGGTCATTTTCTCGAAAACTTGGAATATTTTCGTAAAAAACCTTTTTTGTAGGCCCTGACGTCATCTAACTATCTACCGAATTTCAAGTCGATCGGAAAAAAAGTCAATAGGCTTCACCGATAAGTTCCAGATAGTTTCCGGCTCCCTATGGGACAAAATGAAGGTTAGGTCGATATAAAAATACGGTTTTTTCCGTTTGCCGATATTCATCTTTTTCCTACCGCAATCTACCCGTTAAAAAACGTGTTTCGCGATTTCCCCCACTTCTCGATAAAATTTCGAAAAACGGCGAACGTGGGTGTTGGGGAATGGTCGATAACCTATTCGATTAGGCCCTGCAAGCAGGGCCTGATTTCGTTAGAATTTCGATCCGAGTTACCGTTTATCCATAAATCGCGAAAAACTGCGCGAGCTACATGGAGCCCCCAAAAGACCCCCAAAACTCCCCGTTAAAAGCAAGCCTCGGCATCCCCGATATAATTCCAGGTAGCCCACCACGTTGCACATCTACCATGAAAATATAGACCCTACAGGTCATCTCCTTATATCGGAACCTACCGGTTAAAAACCGTGCGGGAGCCTATTCGCCGGCCGATTACGGTGCCGATCTGGGGTTACTTTTCGAGGGACGAAAGAAAACGATTCAAATAAAAAAAAATCGATATCAAATTTTTTTGGCTCCTACCGCGGAACCTATCAGCAATAGGTTTCCGCCGAGGTCGGATTCGAATTGGGCGTCGTCAAAAACCCCTCTAACCTGAATTTGAACCCTGCAGGTCAAAGGACACCAAGAGTCCCTATTTAGGAGCCTCTAGGAGACTTAGCGACTTAAAATTTTAGGTGGGGGTTCGGACCGATGCCCTCCATTCCCCTGCCCAATACGAACTTGTTAGCTCGAAATTTAGGTAAAAAAAGGCGGTAGGAGCCGAATTGCCGGTAGGCTCCAAAAACAAAAAAAAAGCTGTCTCCTAAATATAAAGCGTTTTTCTCCAAAATAATATTTAGGGATCGAAAACCACGATTTTCCACTTTCGAAACCGATGGGGCGAGCGTTTTCCTAATAGGAGCAGAATACTTTTTTATAAGTCTAATCTGTGCAGGGGGACATTTTCAGGGTCTCGTTTCGAATTTTTTTTCGACCTCATCCGGCTCCTACCGCGGAACCTATCGAACATAGGTTCCCGCTGGGGTCAGATTCAAACTCGGCGTCGTCAAAAACCCTCCTAACCTAAATTTCATCCATCTATCTCTACGGGAACACCTCGCCCCTGAAAAACGGGCCTCCAGGTTCCAAAAAATTTTTGCGTTTACACTCCCCTTTTGATCTACCACACCGACTTTCGACGTTTTCCACCTATAAACTCGATTTTTTTTAATCGTGGGGCATCCCCCCTAGGGGCAACAGTTTTTTTATATGTCCATATTCGTTTTCCCCGCTCCGGAAAACCCCCGAGTACCCATTTTCGCCTAAATCTGAGCTGTCTCGTGTTCGGTCTAGTACCAGCTCACGTTCCCTATTGTAAAATCCTTTCTTAGCAACAGATTCCAAGTTGTGTCGATGGGTGGTGAGCAGTCTGATGAGAGAGTAGTCAGTGCTGGGGTCTCACAGGGGTCTGTCTTGGGACCTCTGCTCTTTTTAATATACATCAATGACTTACCTCATGCTGATCGACTAGCAAGGTTTACTCTGTTGCACGATACGATGATATCAGTTAGCGCAGAAAATCGAGAGGAATCGCTGGCAGGGGCTGCGGGGTCTCGGTCGAGGGCTGAGGTGTGGTTTGATGCAAACCAACTTTTATTAAATGCGCCAAAAATGGAATAGATTCCGCAGGAGGAAGTGGAACGGTCGCTATGGGGGCTCAAGAGAAGGAAACTAACCAGGTGCTAACCCAATCTAACCCAAGACATACCCAAAATCAAGAAAAAAACTGTTTAGAAACATAATCTTTAAAAAAAAATTTTAAAAAAGCAACGGGGTTCGAACCCGCGTTTTCCAGGTGAGACGCAACGATCTAAACCTCTACACCACAAGGGCTATTGATAGAAATTGATTGCATCACGCAGACATATCCTAATACTAGATGGATCGACCAATAGGAGAGGTCGATTTTTACATAGTGCACTATTTGTGCAAAGGATCTTTAAATGCCCATCTGCATATATTTTGGAAAACCTGTTGCATATTATTATCAGAAAGAACATCCACTCTTATGCAGTGCATTAAGGCTTGCACCACCACAATACTAGGACTAAAATGGATTTAGTTCCTATATATCATCGTTTGAAACGTTGTTAGAATGGCCCAGGATGTCTTGCTGTTAGATTTTTCAATAAGCTGCCGGACAGCTTTCACTTGTAAAATTTAAGACAACTGTAAAGAGACTGCTGATTCAAAATGTCTTTTACCTATTTGAGGAATTTTTGGGCTTTACTTTTTAATTTTGCAAATTTGTTCTCCTGTACTTGGTGTTTTATATTTCAAATTTGTTTTAATATTTTAACTGTTCTGATATTTTAACTTTTAACTTTTAATGACATTTTACTACATGTATGTTCTTTAAATCACTATTGTGTGTGTGTGCTGTATTGAAGTGTAATATTTAAAGCTTTTATTGTTTTCTAACCCTTTTTATGCAAATCAAAAAATCAAATTTAATAGTAAATTTATAATTAATACAGACTTAATGTTTTCTATTACATAGGTGGTCGGGATAAACAAATTCTTTTATTATTGCTTAAAACCATAAAGAAGGGTGTGATATTTTAATTAACCACTTTTAATAAACAGTATAACATAGGGTGGTGAGAGAAATTGAAACATGTATTCGGTATTGATATAATTTAATAATGCAGGTGTAAATTGCATTTAAATATAATGGAGATAAATAAACAGTGTTTTTTTTTTGTTAAATAGAAAATATATATTTACAATTCTTAGACTAAAACTTTCAATCACTCATCATTCGTTCAAGTATAAAACTAAAATTACAAAAGGTTTCTTAAAATTAGAAATGTCTACTGAAGAGTTTTGATTGTTTGATTTAAAAATTAGTTTTTATCTTTCTTATTTTAATACTTCGTTCTCCAACTTAGCAACTTTCACACAGCATACCTTTTCACTTTGACTGCTTTACCTGCCTTGCTTTACAGGAATTCGACCAGGAATGTCAGTCTGCCTTCCGCCATTTTATATTTCCAACGAGAACGGGGATGCTATCGTTTCTAACTTCGAAGAATTGCTTTAAAAAGCTCAAAAGGAGGTCTTTGTCCAACCTTGGACAAAGATAACTGAGTTGTACGAAATATTCTCTAATATTTGTGCATACAAGAGAAATTGCCCAAAAAGGAATTAGACCTTTTGGCGCGAAGAGGCACTTGCTAGAGCTCGGTACCACGACCGACCTAGCACTGTGGAGTGTTTGCAGAGCACTAACTTGAATTTTTTTCTTCGAGCGAGTCACCTGCTGGCGCCACGATCAAATAAAAAGTGGGGATTTGGCGCTTTGCCGAATTCATTTTGAAATTACAAGGGTAGAAGCTGTTTTCTTTCTTTATTTGCTAGACTGATTGTTCACAAGGCTGACGGAGACAAAAATACATTGACTTTAAAACGATTACAAACGTTTTCCATTACTAGTGAAAGTTGGCTCTATTGTAATCTCTTATATTGACAGCACTGCTGTACAGGTTCGAACTAAGGGATCATCCGTCTAGGGTTGGACTAAGGAACATTAAAGAACTTGACATTTGCTGATTTAAATGTACAAATTGGGTTGTACCCGGGGTGAAATAAATCTATTTTGTTTTTAATTGTGGCTCATTCATTCTACATGCATACAGGGTGTTAACACCAAACTATACGGTGAAAAACGATAGTTTCTACACGTGTTGGGGTGTTTCCCCAACAATAGGTTTGGATTATTTATTCGATTTAACAGTTAACTTCTTTTAAAGTAGCAAATATGTGTTCGTATTAGTGATATAATAGTTCTTAATGTATCCCTTCTAGGACCAATCCTATCAAGAAACTAGATGTGAGACATCAGGCGGGAATAATAGCCGAAATTTGCGAACTCACGCATCAACCCTCAGACCAGGTGATTCAGATAATCAAGCAGGAACCCTTTAGTAGAACCGGCGGCATGTACAATATCTTAGCGCATAGGTTTTCCTTAAGTCGGTGAGTTATGACTTAAATACGATCATATTAAATATTTTCAAGTGAAAACTTCTTTCACGCGCATGATTTTTCTTGGACAAAAATTCTTTAAATGCTTCTCTGTCTCGAACATGTCGAGAAAATAGATTTTAGAGGAAAATAACCCAAACTGCTTACTATATTTACAGTTTCGATACTGTCGTCTTAGAAAATGATGGCAGTTTATCGAAAAAATATATGATTTTTTTTATAAATTTTTATATACCTAATTATATTTTTATACCCCAATTTGAGCAATCATAAAAACTTAAGAATGCCTGAAAATGTTAAGGCTTAGAGTGCAACATTGCATGAAAACCGCTACTTTTTCTTATCACATTCTTGTTTTTAGGTTAAGCGGTGATGGTGTAACCAGAGTTCAGCCAATCCTAGAATTGGATTCTAAAGGAAAAAATTCTCAGGAGTCTGCCGTGAAAAGGCCGTACAATTTGAGGAATCTTTCGGCCAATGTTCCTGGCAGTAGAGGCGATTCCTACATACCTAGAGTTATAAGTGCGTAATAAGACCTCTTTGCAAAATCTCCCGTATACATTTTTCCCACCTTTAAGCAATAATGCTTTTAACCCATGAATGAAACTTATTTTGATTACACATTATTTTTCAACATAAAGAAAATCGTGCTGCAACAGAAAGTTGGCAGAAAGTTAAATCCATGCATTCGACGTCCTTGCATAAAAAATCAGTCGGAGTTTTATGCACAATACCGAAACAGAATTATTGCACTCGACGCGCCTTTCGCTAATCAATCATGTTAGCATTATCAGAAAATGATTAAAACTTTAAAGCTTTAATCATCTCCTGATAATGCTAACATGGTTAGCGAAACGCGCGTCGAGTGCAATAATTCTGTTTCGGCATTGTGGATAAAACTCCGTTTTAGTATTAGAGTTTAACTCACGTATGTGCCGATAACTATATGTACATGTCTATTCATTATATTTTGACACCCATCTGCAGCCGTAATTGCAGGTAATACAAAAAAAAATTAAATTCAATAATATATTATCTTTTAGAAATGCCAAAGGAAAAAAATTGCCTGTCAAATGTCAAAAAATCGCATAATCTTAATTTTTTTAAATCGAACACCCTGTATATTATTATGTATTTGGATTGTGCGAAAAAGTCTAAACATATTGTTACTTATTAAATTTCGAACCGCCAGCAGTTTATCTTATACACGTTTGGCAAGAAATTTTTATCCATAGGATTTTAATGCGATAACAGAGTACGTTAGATACGAGACCTAAAGTTAAAAAGAGACACAACGTATGCCATTCCTTGCAAACTTTCCCCTTCCAGCAAGGCGTGGTCACTCGGCGTTCGCTGTCGGCGACCGTCCGATTCGAGTTTAGTAGTTTAGTTTAGTTTAGTAAGGGACACGTCGCTGAGGACAGATTATTTCTGGCATACTTCATTTTTACGATTTTTGCGAAATTTTCTTTGTTTCTTAGTTACTTTTAATCACTGTTCTATCCGAAAATACAACAGTGATTTTAAAATTATTGATTACAAAAGGTTGTGCGGAAATGATGCAAAATAAAATAACCTGTTTGACCTGTTTCTATGCGCTTACAGACAGTGTTGCCAGGCGATTGTCAGATTTCACTAGATTCTGCGAATTGAAAAGTCAGATTTGACCAGATTTTATCAGCAGTTATGTTTTTTTTAACAAATTGGTTACAAAAAAATTAATAATTAATAATTTCCACCCAAATCTGATTAAAAACTTAATTTAAAAATAAAAATAAAATAGGAATGGTTCTATGTATTCAATGGAACGAAAACATTAACCGTTTAGCATTGCAAACTTAACTTTAACTTAACATGACATACCTGTTCAATAAAAATTTAAACTGAATACGATATTTATACAACTACTTCATCTTTTACTATAAATGAATGCAGAACGTTTAACCAAAAGCTTATCTGGAATATTGTAGCAAAGGCAATGTTGGTTATTTTCGTTTGTTTGCCTGAATGCAGTCCAAACTTGTATCAATGTTACTATTTTGCAACAACACTCTCTATCTAACAAACAACACAGTACAATTTAAAAAAACCAGTAGAACAAAGCGTCATACGCAATGAGCCAACAATGGGTCTTCTTAAATTGCAAAATTCCTAAATGACGAATAATATGTCGAAATTAATAGGTAGGGGAAGGAAATAATTCAAGAGCAAGACTCAACGCAAGCAAAGCGGAAATATGATGCTCGGACTTTATTTTTAATTCGCGTGTACCTATCGCAAATTTTCGACCTTCGGACCTGCTCATTTCGCAGCAGCCCACTGTTGTCGTTCTAATATTTCACTTCACAAGTGCCCATCCGTTCGCTTCGCTCGCTCCGGGGGCGCAACCAAACAAAACTGACCCAATCTAACCCAAGGCAATGCAATGCAAATGAAGAAAAAATAACTTTGAAAATTATATGAAATAGCGCGTACGCATGCGTGAAGGCTGAAAATTGCGGTAGGTAGACGCGAATTATTTTTATATTTTAGGGTGACGCAGTTTTCGGGGAAGTTCCGAACTCTAAAAAATCCCGGCTGGCGTTGCATGCCGTTATAGTATAAATTTACCAAAATACGTACAATACAATAGAGGTTTTTATTTGACTGCAATCCGCATAGAAAAAAATGTAAATTGTACAATATTCCATAAATCACCAGATTTGACCTATAAAATAAACAATTTTCACCAATCAACAGAACCTTCTCAAAATCACCTGATCTGATGAATTTTCACCAAGTTCGGCAACGCCGTAATACAGAAAGTTCGTCGATCTGCCTCGGTGGTCTTCGTCGCCAACGAAGGTCGTCCTATGCGAGAGCGTCCGCGCGTTTGTTGCTGAATGGAAGGGGAGTAGGGGAAACCAGGGGAATTCCGTCTCTTTCTCTTTTTAACTTTAAGTCTCGTATTTAACGTACTCTGTTATCGCATTAAAATCGTATGGATAAAGATTTTTTGCCAAACGTGTATAAGCTTAAGACTGTCAAAATTGGGCAGCTTAAAATAGCTTACATCACATGGATGTGGTGTCAAGTTAATCCCCAGAATTATGTGTTTATCAATATTCAGTGCTTATGTGTCACATTTAAAAATCATTCATCTTAGCATTTCCAATATTGCAACTTTGTATAAAAAGTATGTAGACACTTGGACAGACTTGGGATGAATCTTTGATTAATTTCCTAACCCAACTCTTCCATTTTCTATATTATAATTGATGATTCTTTTTGCATTTCCATAGTAGTAGTAGTTATCTGATGAATCAAAATAAACACAGTGGCGTGCCGTGACTTGTAAGTCAAGAAGAGCAGATTATTTGGGGGCGCAGTTACACGTTTTTATGGTTCGTGTTTAGTTATAAAAAAAACTCAAAAAAATGTTGGTAAATATTTTTATTAAGTATAGTTTTTTGTAACGTTTATGAATAATAATAAAAATTAATGCAAGATAAAACAATATAAACTATGAATAATAAAAATAAATATATGTAAAATAAAATATAATAAGTCTAACCTAAACTAACCCAAACTAACTCAATTGTATCGCAATTTTTCCTACAATATTTTGACCATTAACGTTATATAGTAAATACTTAAAGTTATTGAGCGATCCGCAATATCTTCTGATTTAGTCCCAATCGTTTTTTTCTTCTCACTGTTTTATATATCTGAAGTTCAATAATTTGGACATCAGCTGCTGAATATTCTTAATTAAAATCGTTCAATTTTTGAGCACTTTGTTTTGACCCTGTCTTCAATAGGACGTTGCAATGACAACGTCTATAAACCACTCTTAATATAAACCGGACAAAAATTGAAACTTCCCATTTTTTTAAATTTATTTAAAATCTCCTATAGACAAGATAAGTTTCCCTTATTTTCGAGAAAAATTTGTATTTTTAAAATTAGAGTTAAGAAAGTATCCCAATGTTTGTCAATTTCTAAATAATGCATCAGGTCGGAAAATTCAAGATTCTGGAAAAATGCCCAATGGCTTATAATTATCGAACTGATATTCGAAATTTACGTAAAATTTCCTGTAGACACGATAAGTTTCTCATATTTTCCAGAAACATTAGTATATTTAAAGTTAGAGCGAAAAAATGCTCGATTTATGTTGATTTCTGAGCAATGCATAGGACAGAAAAATTCAAAATTTCGGAAAATTTAGCAATTTCTCACAAATATCTAATTGATATTCAAAACTTACGTAAAATTTTCTATAAATAGGATGTTTTCCTTATTTTTCGAAAAAAATTAGTATTTTTAAAATTACAGTAAGAGACGTGTTCGATGATTATCAATATCTGGGCAATGCATCGAGTCGAAAAATTGAAGATTTTTAAATAAAATTGCGATTTCTCAAAATTTTCGAACAGTTGTCTGAAATTTACGTAAAATTTCCTATAGGCAAGATAAGTTTCTCATATTTTCGAGAAAAATTAATATTTTTAAAATTAGAGTTAAAAAAGTGTTTCAAATTTTGTCAATTTCTAAATAAAGCATCGGGGTGGAAAACTCAAGATTCTGGGAAAATGCCCAATGGCTCAAAATTGTCGAATTCATATTCGAAATCTACGTAAAATACCCTGTAGACAAGGTAAATTTCTCATATATTTCAGAAAAATTAGTATTTTTAAAATTAGAGCGAAAAAACTGGTGCATTTATGTCAATTTCTGAGCATATTGCATCGGGCCGAAAAATTCAAAATTTCGGAAAAACTAGCAATTTCTCACAAATATCGAATTGATATTAATAAGTTACTAAAGAAATATGACCCTGTCGTAAGTTTGAACTTGAACTTGGAGATTGTTAGATAAACATTAAAAGCAAACTATAAACAACGCGAGCAATCAACGGGAGCGATTTTGAACCTTAAGCATGCCATGATCATCACTTTTCTAGTATCAATACGCTAACGAACTCTCAGTCTGGCAGATTTTAGTCTCGTCTCCAGCTCCCAAGCTTTTGACGACTGCCTTCTGGGTTCTATCCGCTCTTAAAGTTGGCCATACGGCTGCTTTAGGTCTAAGTCCATTCCTTCCGAACCTGGTACCGGTTAGCCACTTGACGACTGATAGGACCAGGGGTTTCACAACCTCCATAGTAAAGTGCTGACAAGAAGTTTGTCAGAGTGTTGAGAAAGACAAGTGTCTAAATAGCAGTTAAAAAGATTAGTGAAACCTTTTAGTGCTCTTAAATAAAACTCAACTCTTAAGAAAAACTATAAATTATAAGACAGTAAACAAAGACCTATAAACAGAACCTCAAAACGAGAAAACATGCGTAGTAACGCTAAACGAGGCGTGTCCTCACGAGTAGAACATCCAGTGGTAGATTAAAGGAAGCATTGAGACCCCGGTCATTGTACTAATCGCGACGCGGCTCTTCTCTGAGAAGTTATTCTTTAAGAAACACACTACCCCCTAAACTATTCGTGACAATATTTCATGAATAATATCCTATACCTATCTCTAACGGGTTTTGAAATATTGACAGTTGAAAATCGACTATTTATCAACTTTGAAAGCTTGTAAAATCTAAACGGCTGATAATAGAACGAAACGGTTTGCACTTTCCTATGTTGGTTTTTCATAAGTTATCGTATGACATTAACTTTTTATTTAACTAGAGGTTAAATTTATCCGGGATTTTTAACATCTGGTTAAATCTAAAGTTAGTGTCATACAATAGTTTATGAAAAATCAACATAGGAAAGTGCAAACCGTTTTATTCTATCTTTAGCCATTTAGATTTTACTAGCTGTCAAACTTGGTAAATGGTCGATTTTCAATTGTCAATATTTCGAAAACCGTTAGAGATAGGTATAGGACATTATTCATGAAATATGTCTAAACCTTTTCGCACAATCCAAATATGCAATAATATACAGGGTATTCCATTTCAAAAAATTAAGGTTATGTGGTTTTTTGACATTTGGCAGGCAATTTTTTTCTTTTAAGATTTCTAAAAGATAATATATAAAAAACCACACAACTTTTGAATTTAAGTTTTTTTTTGTATTACCTGTAATTAAGGCTGCAGATCGGTGTCAAAATATAATGAATAACGTCGTCGTCAATTCAGGCACGTTATTAGGAATCCAATTAGTATGTGCTCACGGTACGCAATTTTTGACCTTGATAAAATCTGATTGAGATCTTTAGTGCAGGATAGGACATTGTCGTCGCAGCAGGACAGCAGAACTCCCCTGACGCCTCGGGCACTTGGCAGGCCTAGGACCGAGTGCAAGAGACCAAGTACGCCCAGTACGGGTGCGAGACCCCAAACGGTCCAATCGAAGAAGGTCACCTACAGAGACATCAAGACTCCTTTTATGGCCAGAAAGGCTTATTCAGGTACATTATAGTAGA
>JAEQML010082200.1:0-10912 GCA_016904865.1 Pissodes strobi
GGGGACCTATTTTATTATTTCCTACTTTGTCCAAAATATTAGAAAAGCTGATTAATCTTAAAATGACTGGCTTTATTTCAAAACATAAAATATTAAAAAACAAGGAGTTTGGATTCCAGAACTCGAAGAGGACTTAGAATGCAATACTTGGTTTCCTAGAAAAGGAATGAACGATGGTGATGTTGCTGCTACTGTATTCTGCGATTTCTAAGCAGCATTTCATCGTAGAACACTGTTGGAGGAGCTTCAACGTTATGGGTTTACGAGAATGGCCCTGAAATGGCTTCCAACATGCATATCAGATAGAAGGCAATTCACTAGATAATAACGGTATTGGCCAATAACCATAGAGTACCCCAAGGATCAGTGTTGGGACCGATACTATTTTTATTATGAATAAATGAGTTGGCAACCGTTGATATCGGTGCCCATTTTATCTTCTTCGCGGATGATACCACAATTTTATGGACGGATTACAGCACTAATGCTCAGACTGCTCAGATGTCTGATGATATCAAAAAAAATCAAGCAGTTATGTGACTCAATCTTTTTGTCCATCAATACCGGCAAAAATAACATACTAACATTTAAGTGTGATATTCATAACTCAAAACTGGAAGAGAATATGTCGGAAAATTAATTAGTGATTATTAAGGTTTTTGGGTCTGCATATCGATTCAAAGCCCAAATTTTATGATGATATAACCATCCTCAATAAAAAAGCTAGTACCTGAACATGTTAAGATGGTTCGACACAATTTGGGGATCTCCCTAGTGGAAGCTAATTTAAGATACTGTGCGGCCACGCCACTCAGCTTATAGTACAGTCAGTATTATATGACAGATACGAGTCCAACTTGTAAATTATTTTTCAATGAGGAGAAGATATTAATTTTAAGTAGCATCTTTGCACTGAAAACTAAAATAATATATAAAAATATATCAAATGATAATGGTTATGATACTTGCAGGAGTTGCAGGATTACAGACATATTGAGAGTAACATGCAATTTACCCGTTTAGGAAAAATCGCAACAACGATTTCACTACATTAATAGCAAACTAAAAATCATATTATCCCCATAAACAAGGCAAAATTGTCACCGGGTTAAAGATTAATTAGATTACTCGATTAATTACTGCACATACCAGATTAGCCACGTACGTGCATGTTTGCTTTTAGGGTAAATATTAACTCTGCTTTAGTACTTTCACCGGCCTTGTCCACATAATTTGATTTGCCAGCCATCAAAACACGTAGAACAATTTGACGTAGTACACAACAATTTGTAATTAGATTTTATTTTAAATATTTACCTCATCTTTATACGGGTTCGGCATGATTGGTTAATAAAAACGTTTTAATTGGCAGTGCATCGGCAATAAAATAAATTGGTATTATGTGTTAAAATTACAGTTCACACACGAGATTTCAATAAAATTTAATACTAGCATGATCTGCGATGACTATATAAATCCAGTCTTAGAATATTAGACCATAGTTCGCTTTGTCTCATCATGGAAGATTCTTTATAATTAAAAACTGGCTAAATTTTAATTATTAGAATATTGTGCTCCAATCTTGAAATAGGTACTGACCAAAAAGAGAATATCACGATCATGAATTTGATAGTATTTCAGTAGCTATAGAAGAAAACAATAATAAATCTAATTCAATCAGAGAAATCATCACATATTATCTCGATGGTCTTTGAGATAATAATTGAACCTTAATGCTCCTTCACAACTCGATGCCGATATTTATATTTAAATTCTAATGCCTGCGTTAGAATAAGGAATATGAAAAGGGCTTTGTAATAACAATATCCGACGCTGAGTGGTGCACACATTAGTATGAAAACAGGTAACAGATAAAGGTAAAAAAGTCAGTTATTTCACCTTTAATCTTACATCTATTATGCTAGTCCGTTAAGCTAAATATAATACTACTTACTCGTTTAGATACTTGCATGGTTGTCGATTGACCCTAGCCTTTTATCGAGCTGTTCCAGGGAAAATTGAGAGTTCTGTAGTCGTATACGTAACTTGGTTTTCTCGGGCTTCACGATAGGATCGATCGGGCTTTATGAACATTTTTTATTTATTTATTCAACAAGTACTCTACAGAAATATACATTCCAAATGATACCTAAAGACTATAAAATACATAAAAATACAAAGGCAATAAAATATAAAAACATATTACAGAGCACGCAGACCGACATATTAACAAGAACGATCTCTTCTAAAAGAAAACAGTGATGAATTAAATATATCGCAGTTTGGGGCGATTCTGTTGTAGTTTTTGAGCAATCTGTCGACAAACGCTGCAGATCCATAATTCGTCCGATGAGTACGTTCAAAAAAAAAGCTGCATCTGCCTCGTACGTCTTGCTGGAGCATGAAATGGAACAGCCTCAAGAATATCACTGCAGTCAACCAGGTTGTTCAAAAGCTTGTATAAGAAAAGCAATAGATTTTCCTTTCGGCGCAGTTCAAAACTTTTCAGGCCACAAAGTAGAAGTCCAGTTTGGTAGGGTATATCGTTGAAGGGAAAACGATGTTTAAAAAGAAGATATTTCGTGAATTTCTTTTGGATCCTTTCTAAGCGGTTTATGTTACAGGCATATATTGGCGACCATATAGTTGAGCAGTATTCAAGTACAGGGTGGCTCGAATTCGTGTCTATGTATGGGGAACTCGAAAACCGTAAGAGATACAGTGTCGGTCAAATTAAGGCAAAATAGCGCATTTAAGTGCCTAACAATATGCCGTTTAGAAAGTTTTAAAATTCCGAGTATTTACGGAGATATCCGGAAAAAACCGAGATTTTGAAAAATCGTTTTATTTTTTTCCTGGGCTTATTTAAAAACGGATTTCAAATCTAATTGCACTTTTGCATTGCCACTTTTTCCGCTCTATCGAATGATGATATCCAGTTTGAAATCCGACGTTTCGTCGTCAAGGGATCATCATCAACTTTCTTTTTTTTTATACGAACTTGATTTTTTTTTTTTGCGTTTTTCAGATGGTATTGGCGTTATTAATATAAGTATGTGTTTTTATTTTTTTTATTTTTATTTTTTTAATTTTTATTTTTTTTATTATTTTTATTTTATATATTTTGCTTTGGTGTGATTTTAAATAATTTAAAGGTACTTTTGAAAATTTCATATGCTCTAAATATATTTTATTTGTTTTTTGCATTAAGTGGAAAATTGGAGCCGGTATTAAAAATTAAAAATAGTAAAATTATTTTTTACGAGAATATGGCCATGAACTATTACTCAAACAAGTTGCTTAGTGCGTTTTATTTATAAGCAAAATTCCAATAGGTGTTTTTCCATCAAAGTTCTTATAGTATCACGTAGTATGATTATAAATCGTTGATGTTCTCTATTAAATACATGTTTTAATTGGTTAAAAGTTGGGAATATTTTATCTTTGCAGTAAGCAACTTGTTTGAGTAATAGTTCATGGCCATATTCGCGTAAGAAATAATTTTACTATTTTTTATTTTTAATGCGCTCCAATTTTCCACTTAATACAAAAAACAAAATAAAATATTTTTATAGAATATAAAAATTTCAAAAGTACCTACCTTAAATTATTTAAAAATAAGCCAACGCAAAATATATAATTAAAAAAATAATAATAAAAATTTTAAAAAATAAAAAATAATAAAAAAAAAAACACATAGTCATATTAATAACGCCAATACCATCTGAAAAACGATAAAAAAAAATAAAGTTCGTATTTAAAAAAAGAAAGTTGATGATGATCCCTTGAAGACGAAATGTCGGATTTCAAACTGGATTCCATCATTAGATAGAGCGGAAAAAGTGGCAATGCAAAAGTGCAATTCAATTTGAAATCCGTTTTTAAATAAGCCCAGGAAAAAAATAAAACGAATTTTCAAAATTTCGGTTTTTTCCGGATATCTCCGGAAATACTCGGAATTTTAAAACTTTCTAAACGGCATATTGCTAGGCACCTAAATGCGCAATTTTGCCTTAATTTGACCGACACTGTATCTCTTACGGTTTTCGAGTTCCCCATACATAGACACGAATTCGAGCCACCCTGTACACTTCTCACTAAGCAGTTATATAAGCACGTTATTGCCTTCGTGTCCACGATATGTCTTGTGTTTCTCTTGATAAAGCCAAGCATTCTATACGCCTTGAGGACAACACTGTCAATGTGGAGGTTAAATGAAAGGTCACTCTGAAATATTACCCCCAAATCATTCATGGAAGATACCACCTGCAGGCTCACATTGTCAATGCTGTAGATGGTGTTATTTGGAATGCGACAGGTGTAAAAGCGTAAGGTCTTACACTTATCGATGTTTAGCTTTAACAGATTGTCACCACACCATGATACCAGACAGTTCAAGTCCCTCTGAAGTCCGTCATTGTCAGTATTAACAGCAAAGAATTTTAAGTCGTCGGCGTACACCAAACAGTGGGAGTTCCGAAAGCACTGCGTTACATCGTTCATAAAAAGCAAGAAGAGAATTGGCCCAATGTGTGATCCCTGGGGAACACCCGACGGCACCGCAAACTCCTCAGACGAAGAACCATGGACGGTGACGCGCTGGCCACGATCTGTAAGGTAGGAAGCGATAAATCCTAAGTAGTTCCCCGATATTCCCATTTTGTGAAGCTTCTTCAACAACAAGTCGTGACACACGCTATCGAAGGCCCTGGACAGATCCGTATAAATTACATCGACTTGGTGTCCACTCTCGACTGATGCAGTCACAAAATTCTGAAACACAGCCACATTGGTAGCGGTAGAGCGCCTCTCGTAGAACCCATGTTGTATAGTTTCTATATGAGCTGAAAATTTCATCTGTCACGATTGACTCAAATAACTTGGGGATAGAGGATAAGATAGAAATTCCCCTATAGTTACTAATTTCCGATCTGTCTCCAGATTTAAAAACAGGAACGAGATTTGACTGCTTCCAGAATCCCGGGAAGCATCCAGCATTAAACACTGCTTAAAACAATTTACACAGCGGAACAGCGAGTGAAGGGCATTCCTTCAAAAGCATTGGGAGAACTCCGTCTGGCCCAGCACTCTTAAAAGGATCCAATGCTCTAAGTCGATTGGCTATCTCGTCAGGTGTAAAATTATGGTAGATTAAGTCAGTTGCATACTCAATGTCATTCACGTCACGTATTTCCATCCCCGCGTGATTACAGTAACATGATCGAAAATGCGAGGCAAAGCCTTGGCAATATCTGATGGCGTTTCAAAGCTTTGTTCGTTATATTTCATTGTACCAGGAAGAAACGAATTTGAGTTGTTAAGGCTTTTCACATATGACCAAAAATTCTTAATATTTTCAGGTATCAAGTGTTCTATTTTTGTGATATATAGTAGATAGAACATATCCGTTCGAAACTTCGTCTCCCTACGCACATGTGAATATGCAAGGTAATCCGAATCAAGTCCACTATGCCTGTATCTTTTATATAATCTATTCTTTAATGCAATTAATTTCTTTAGAGGATGATCAAACCATTTAGGGCATTTATGGTCCTTAATAAGTTTCTTTGGAACAAACTGATTGATTCCCTCAAAGAGTGCTTCGTAAAAAGATCCGACAAGGGTATCTGTGTCACTTGAATTTTTAAAAGAAGGCCATTCCACCCGAGAATAAAAACAATCAAGTTCGAGAAAGTTGGCCTTTGCAAAGTTGTATACTTCTAAAGCAGTTTCACTTTTAAGATTGTGAACATACTGAAGTCTTATGTAAGTTTCGAGTGGTGGATGATAAGAACCAACGGGAGAAGTGGCACACGCGAACTGGCAATCTGAACACCACTGAATTCGTCAGAGAATATTAAGTCGAGATATCGGTTAAAACTATTAGGAGTTGAGTTAATCTGTTCCATTTCCAAGTAAAACATGGCATCAACGAGAGTTTCTGAAGCACCTGGGGAGAGATGTTGAGGTACTATCATGTTGTCCTCCACGACCCAGTCGACCTCAGGAATGTTAAAATCGCCGAAAATAAGAAACTTGCATTCAGCAAATTTGCTCCTTATGGACTCACAGGAATCACAAAATGATTGATAGGCGTCCACTGAAAAGTTAGGAGAAAAGTAAACACAGGCCATAATAAGGTGAGTGCTTTGGGTTTTTATTTTAATCCAAATGTCGTCATAGGCAGGGTCAATTTTTCACGGGCTTAGCACATAATCAATCAATAAAGCGTACTGTGTTCTGGCCATCGTTCGAGGGAAACCTTCAAAGTTATAGGCATTTATAGTATGCATTTCAAAACATTCAATAATTATCTTACCTTCCCGAATAATCGCCTATCAATGATAATATTGTCAACTAACATAAAATCATACAGTGGAAAGTTTGAACTTAACCTTGAATCGCAATTATAAAATGTTGTTAATTAAAGTAAAAACTGTTATGATTAAACTTGTTGACAATTCAAAACAATACTCGAATTAGAGGTCAAAGTTTGGTATAAAAAGCTGGGCTGCAGCCCGTACCGGCAGACTTTGATCTCCAGTGCGAACTACCGAAAGGGAAAAGCCCCTCTGGCAGATCAAAGCTCTCACTTTAAAAAAGACCTATCAGTGCGAACTACCGAAAGGGAACAGCCACTCTGATCAGGCACGTTTAAAAAAGACCTATCAGTGCGAACTACCGAAAGGGAAAAGCCCCTCTGATCAGGCACGCCTTAAAAGTGAATCAGTGAAAATTAATAACGCCATAAGGCAAAGTGCTTTTTAAATTAACTACATATAAAAAGTAAACTACGTAACTAAATATTCAGCCAGATCAAATAATCTGTCCGCCCGTCAGTCTAATTGTAACAGCCTTTCAGGCTAGCTCTCCCTCTCTCTCGCTGCTGTTTGTGGTTAACATTTTCGCAAGGAATATCCCAGGGGACTTACGAGATATGCATTCGCGAAAATTTTGGTAATACTAATAACCTTCTATACTCAACCTGAAATTAATAAACCAAGCCTTTTTTACACCGAGTGTTTCTATCCATCTCTCCCAACTACCTATATCTGAGCTCCGTCTTCTGAAAGAGCACAGCGCAACTACTGCAACGAAGTCAGGTCCATAGGCAAAAAACGGTAGGAGCGTGTATGTGACAATATACATTAAAACAGTCTCATGGGTATCAGAAAAATTGGTTTCCGAGTTTGTCGGTTATTTCCCTGGATTTGTTTCAATATTTAATAGAGAAAGCTAAAAATGCAGTATATGTTTATTTCTGATATGAATGCCTTCAGATGAGATATGAGACACCTGACTTGACAATAATTCTTTGTTGCCTATTGAATGTTACTCTTGGAATTTTGCTAGGTGTGCATCTTTCTCTAGCGATCCTCGTGCGCGAGTGCTTACGAACCAAGCTAACAAGAAACAACATAATTTATTAATATCCTACCATCAGTGTAATGTTAAACGACTTAACTGAATTTTCGCTTGAGGTACGCAGGCAAGATGATTTAATGGTTGCGTTGTGTTCCCTAAATTTGGCAACACCGCCCGATCGTCTCGTAGCTGATTTCAACAGAGACGCAGGCTTTTGGCTAAAGGTACGTTTATGCCTGAATTATTATGCCGCGTATTCATGCGTTTAGCGTTTTTGATGTCAGGAGCCTAAAATGGCCGCGGGCCGAAATGAAGTAGTTTCTGTTTATTTGGTCATTGTGGATAATGGTTTTATCGTCGCTGTTCTTTGTTCTGCCAGCAATACATATTATACAGCTTTAAGTACATTTTATTACATATTGAAGATGTTATTAAATTTGGTGGCAACCATCTTGTTGTATTTTACGTGTTGTCGTAGGACAATGTAAAGCTGGCCTTTTGGTCGATTTTTTTCTGGCCCTCTAACAATGAGCTCGGCGTTCGAGATGGACGATCTTGACTTGATCTCGTTCTCTTTCTTGTAAAACCTCCAAATAGGAAGTAGTGTATAAGGGTGATTAAAAGTTTAAGAATTTCTAATTCGCCCTTGCGGGATAATCTTATTTCGGGCTAGAGAAGTTGGCATCGTTACCAGTTAAGCCAAATAAGTAATTCTCTGTGGATTTGTTGGAATTTGTCTGAAGTCAAAAAAACACATTACATTTCCTTAGGCTTACAATTTTGATTTATATATTGACTATCTAGTTATAATAATTATTTTACATAACCGTATTTCATCAACTGAATCGTTAAGGTTTACTTATGTACAACTGTGACACGTATACCATGGTGGATGCGCACATGGTTTAGTAGTAATAGTATTATCCTGATGGCTCCTATTGCTAGTATGATAGAACGATAGATATCTTATGCATATCGCGTTAGTTATTAATTTGTTGAAGTTGATTTTTAGCTAAACGTGCCTAATAATTGTTCGATCATTCTTTACCTATTCCACTTCCATTGTAATTCAATTTAATTAAAATTACAGTCTGTAATTTTGTCTGCGGATTTAGTTATTTCAAACTGGTGGCGCCCTGGTCAAAAGTATATAATTGACCTACTCCCACGCCGACGAGCAGTCGGCGCACATGTTGTGCTGGCCACATCCTTAAGGTTAGGTAACATCTTATTTATTTTTTATTGCCAACTCATTTAAAAGGGTTTTACGTGCAACATTCATCATCTGAATAATTATAACATAACTACGTGTATTATTTATCTTTGAATAGTTCATCCCTTAATAACACAGTGGCCACAACAGGTATTGTTTGGTTAGATCTATAGCTCGTTTAATGGAAAGTTTCTTCCATAGATATGCTGGAATAATCCCGATTAATTGGAAACAGTTCCGAAATTAAATTCGTTGTTAGAAAACCCATTCAAGTGAGGTTTCAGAAACAATAATTATACGTTAGTTGAGCAGGCTCCAGTCCCGATGAAACGATTGTCAATGTAATTACAATTTCAATTAGTACAAGATGATGAATAATTGTTAGAAATACGATTTAAGATACAGTGAAGTGGTTAAGTAAGCAATACATCCAATATTTTAAATGCGGGTAATTTTCTGGAAAATCTCTCGAACCAGTCGATATTTTTCGAATAATTTTTAATAGGCAGATAGTCTTCAAAATGATGGGCTGATATTAGCCTAATTTTTTTAAATGTGTTTACAGCATTTTTAAATTCCTTGTGAAATTCTAAGTAATTTTCATTTAATTGTTTTCGAAATATTGACCATCTAAACGGCTTAACTTAGAGCAATGTGAAAATCTTGAACTCCGGCTAAATCGGAAGATAATGCTTGACGATGATACACTATGAAATACCAGATCCTTGCCATATTGTATAAAATGCCAATTTTCGAAAGTCAATATGTCCAAATTAATTGAATTTAGATTTGAGATATTACAAATTAGAAATACTTTTACGAGAAATTTATTTTAGTCCACACTTTTAGAACACTCTATAATAGAAATTTCTTAAGTCAAATTTTGCGTCCAAATACAAAATCGACCAACATTCCAGAGAATTTGCCGTTTTTAAATCCGTCATTTTACGACCTCACTGCATATCTAACTCAGATAAATGTTATTTCGAAGACTACAATTTTTTCTGGGTAGTGAGTAAACTGAGTATCTAGCAAGCTTTTAGGCAACAATTTGGGACCTGCCGGCGGTCAATTGATTTTGGTGATCCGGTTTTTCGTTTTCGATGTTGTCAAATGAGCGATTTTTGAAAATTTGGCTTTGATACAGTGTCGAAAAATTGAGCAATTATAATGAAAAATTTCTGAATATGTATCTTTTGACGGTCTTCCGAATCCTATTAAAATTAGCGAGAATCAGAAAATGAAGATATTTTTTAGAATGTCTTAAGTTATCCCTGTAACTTTGAGTCGTTTTGGCGCCGAAAAAGTCACGAGAAACATGAAAGCGATGTTTCGAAAATGTTGGGAAAATGGTCTTTTGAGGGAAAATGTAACAACGATTTCTTGGCCATAAAATTAAGCTTTTTATTTTTTCCTCGAAAAGTAATTTTATCACAAAACTCTCTTAATGCATCTCTGTTTCGAAAATGTTGGCAAAATGTAAAAACGACGATTTCTTGGTCAAAAAAATGAAGACATACTTTTTTGTCGAAAAGAAATTTTTCGTAAAGAGTTCTCTTAATGTGTCTCCGTTTCGAAAATGTTGGGAAAATGGACTTTTGAGGGAATATTTATAAACAACGATTTATTTGCCAAAAAAAATTAAGGTTATTATTTTTTTCTTGAAAAGTAATTCTCTTAATGCATTTTTGTCTCGAAAATGTTGGGAATATGTATTTGAGGTAAAATGTAAAAACAACGATTCTTGGTAAAAAACATGAAGGTTTTCATTTTCTCCTCGAAAAGTAATTTTTCTCAGAAAACTCTCTTAATGCGTCTATGTTCCGAAAATGTTGGGGAAGTGGACTTTTGATGGAACATGTATAAGCAACGATTTCTTTGCCAAAAAAATGAAGGTTATGATTTTTTTTTCTCGAAAGGTAATTCTCTTAATGCATCTCTGTTTCGAGAATGTTGTGAATATGTACTTTTGAGGGAAAATGTAAAAGCAAAGATTTTTTGGTAAAAAACATTAAAGTTTTCATTTTCTCCACGAAAAGTAATTTTTCTCAAAAAACTCTCTTAGTTCGTCTCTGTTTCGAAAATGTTGGGGAATTGGACTTTTGAGGGGAAATTTACAAGCAACGATTTCTTTGCCAAAAAAATGAAGGATATGATTTTTTTTCTAGAAAAGTAATTCTCTTAATGCAACTCTGTTTCGAAAATGTTGGGAATATGGACTTTGGAGGGAAAATGTAAAAAACGACGACTTCTCGTTCAAGAAAATGAAGGTTTTTATTTTTTCTCCAAAAGTAATTTTTCTCAGAAAACTCTCTTAATGCGTCTCTGTTTCAA
>JAEQML010082201.1:0-10911 GCA_016904865.1 Pissodes strobi
TTTTTTTTTAAATGGCACACCCCATATATTTTTATTTTGTTTTATTCAGGATTAAATAACCTCTCATTTTTGCTACATATGTCCTATACCTATCTTTAACAGTTATCGAGGAATTTCGATTTTTTCAAATTGCTACGTTATATTCGGTACCACAGCATTGAATGGATCGCGGTAGCCATGAAAAACAATAGCTAAGATAAACAAAAAAAAAACGACAAACTTCTCGAATTCTGTTCTTCATATCTTCCCTGGTGGTTGTTTTATTGACATATACCCTGTCTCTTATGTATCCCCATAAGAAAAAGTCTAACGGAGTTAAATCAAATGACCTTGGTGGCCACGAAATAAAGCCTCCACACCCAATCAATTTTTCTGAGTAAAATGAGAGGTTATTTAATCCTGAATAAACAACATAAAAATATACGGGGTGTGTCATTTAAAAAAATGAGATTCCTTTATTTAAAGATTTGCGAATTTGGACGCTTATAATAAACACCCTGTGGAACAAATTACGAATATTGCGCAGGCTAAACATTAATATAGTACTAGGTCCTTCCTCCTGCCAAATATGGGAGTTTGCAATTCGGAAGTGACAGAGAAACTGTCGATTTAACAACACTATGAAAATGCTAATTTTCATCGTTAAATCCGAATATATCAAAAACTCATGTTTTATATGACAAAAAACGTTTGTATTAATACATAGAACTCAAAAATAAAATCAAATACAGGGTGTTGCCACACTCTTACTCTGTTTAATAGCAGAGAATATGGTTATAGTTGATATAAAATAATACTGAAATAATATGAACAATAAAAAAAAATCAAACGAGTTCAAAACCAGTAAACAGAAATTGGTTATATGAGAAGAGGCAGTTGAGGAGAGTGTGCAAATCCTGCTGCTAAGTGAAAGATGGGGTTGGGTTAAGGGCGCCAGCAGCTCTCTACCAGTTGAACTGCTAACTGCCTTTTATGTCCTAGGTACCACTCCTAAATAACTAAATAAGTTTGCAAGTAAGTAATGACGTATTAGACAACAAAAAGACTAAAATTTTAAAACAATGTCCACGTTTATTGATAATATTGTTAATAAGTATAAAATAATCAGGTGTCCGGCTGTTTTTAGGCTAGGTTATTACAATAATGATTATACCACAATAAATCTATAAAATTTAATCAGGGGAAAAAACAAAATCTACAGCAACTTAATAAAGTTATCCAATATCCAATGTTCAATTAAGTATTTCAATCAAAACGAAGAATCACTGAAGTTAATTAAGGAATTAATTGAGTGAAATCAAATAACAAATTAATAAATGAAGTTAATACGTGTAAAAAAAAATTCAATGAAAGTAATTAACAGAGTAATTAGTGAAGTAAATCACCAACTATTAACCGAATGAGAGATTAGTTCAACGATATTAATTAACAAATTAATCAACGAAGTAAATCACCAACCATTAAAAGTTTTTATATCATTGTGCAACTTGTTGCAATATCTAACATTAGCGTATTTATTTGAATAGTTATACGAGCCTTAACAGTTTATAGGTTAGAGTGTATATATTTCTCTTATTTTTGAAACCGTCTAATAATTTTGCATATTAGTCTATATGCCTTGATATTTTGCCTCACTTATAAGCATTTGTATTTTTTGCTGTCATTATTTAATAATCTGTACTCAATTGATTATAATAGCTCTCTACTGATATTTAATATAGGCTGCTTACTCGGGCTTTACATACATTATTTTGTGGTTTTTACTTTTAATTTGATTCCACTTTAATTACCTTATTGCCTAAACCTACCTTACTTTATTGAATTTTAGTTCGGCTTACCTAATACCTACCTTATTTTGAATTGTCATTAAAGCAAGCTGAGATTGTTTGAATAATAGTTGGTGGCTTATTTCACCAGTTAATTGTCAATTAATTTCATTGAATTAACTTTATACTATTTGATTAATAGCTAGTGACTTACTGCACTAATTATTTTTTTTAATTAATATCATTTCATTATTTTATTTTATTTGATTAATGGTTATTTTACACTAACTAACTTCATTTATTAATTTGTTATTTGATTTCCCTCAATTAATTCCTTAATTAACTTCAGTGATTCTTCGTTTTGATTGAAATACTTAATTGAACATTGGATACTGGATAACTTTAATAAGTTGCTGTAGATTTTGTTTTTTTCCCCTGATTAAATTTTATAGATTTACTGTGGCATAATCATTATTGTAATAACCTAGCCTAAGAACTTCAATAGCAGGGCACCTGATCCTTTTATACTTATTAACAACATTATCAATAAACGTGGACATTTAAAATTTTAGCCTTTTGTTGTCTAATACCTCATTACTTACTTGCAAACTTATTCGTAAATTTATTTAGTTATTGAGGAGTGGTACCTAGGTAATCAAAGGCAGTTAGCAGTTCAACTGGTAGAGAGCTACTGGCGCCCTTAACCGAACCCAATCTCTCACTGAGCAGCAGAATTTGCACACTCTCCTCAACTGCCTCTTCTCATATAACTAATCTCTGTTTACTGGTTTTGAACTCGTTTGATTTTTTTTATTGTTCATATTATTTCGGTATTATTTTATATCAACTATAACCTTATTGTCTGCTATTAAACAGAGAAAGAGTGTGGCAGTGTTCCATTTAAAAAAGTCTTACTTACTTCCAATATTTTAAAAATATGCTCATTTTGCTACCTTACCCTATAGCGGATACGATTTTGACACAAATAGTGTCAGTTAAGCAAAAACTTACTTTAGTCTATCGTTGGGACACCCTGTACACCTCTGCGGGGAGGAGACCTTCAAGTTCTATGAAAAAATGAGGGAGAAATGATGTACCCTACTATGCAATCTCAACTTCCTAATAACATGCCGCAGTGAGAACCTAGATCCGACGTTTACAAAACTGTCCTACCATACCAGAACCAGAAGAACCAAAACCATACTAGATCGAGCAAGCACGGCGTTCCTCAAAGATCAAAAAAGAAACACCCGATGGAAAGTAAGGGAATCCGAAAAACAGCTCTATATTCTTCACTTAAAGTTCAGTCGTCGATTACATGGAACATTGTTGGACCGCATTGGACAACTAGCACAAAGGCGCACCATGACCGACAGAAGCAAAACCCCAAGAGAAATTAGAAAATCTACAAGCAGAGTCCAAAAACATCAACGGTGTGTAACACAAAACAACCACCACACTGTAGAAAGTATCTCAACTAACCAACTTTCTGAAATCGAAACTAGTGTACTTAGCAAAGTGTTCAACTTCGCAATAGTTCCAAAAATAAGTCCTGTCGATAAAAATATTTCTAACTTTAGATGAGCAAACGACAAACCAAATAAGACAGGATGTCATAAAAATCATCAAATCTTTGAAACTACCAAAACCGAACTTGTTCACCAGGAGATAAAAGCCCTAAGGACCCTCAACAAATCCGAAAACATCACAATACTACCTGCTGATAAAGGTAACGCTACTGTTATTCATGGATTCAAAATTATGCAACTTGTCAAGGATCCAAGCTACAAATCAACATCTTGAGATCCAAGAACCTACCTCGAAAAACAACGAAGTTCAAAATAAAAGATTCGCCTATATAAGAAGATATTAAGAAAAAGCTCATTCCTAGAGAAAAATCAAGTCGATGTCCAAAACTCCTACGGCCTGCCAACAATCCACAAAGATCGAGTCCATTTTTGACCTATAGTTAGTGCCTTGAGTTCGCCAGTATACAACTTGGAAAAATATCTAGCCAGTATCTTGCAACTCATAGTAGAAAAGGCCGATTCGTATGTGAAAAACTCAGACCACTTCACGTAAATACTCGACACTCTATCAATAGACAGAAAGGACATCTCAGCTAGTTTTGAGTTCAACTATCCAAATCTATTAAAATTGTTTATAACGTATCGGAACCGGCTCAAATAAGTTGAGGCTCGATAACGAAGTATTCACTTCTATCACGTATATTGTGCTACTCGCTACTTTTTTTTATAAAAAGTCATTAAAAACTTGTACAAATCAGCTGTAATTGCTACTACTTTTGTCTGCCGACTTTCAATGTATTGTTTTGTTTTTATTGAAATCTCGCAGACGGTGCAGGGCAGGTTTGTAGACAAGGCTGTGTTGCCAGATTTATTCCTTAATTCTATATGATTTTAAATTAAAATGGTACATTTCTCTGTTTGACTATTTTATGTTAGTCGATAGTTGTGTTGTGCTGATTTTAAACCAATATCTATTATTCCTGAAATTATTATTTTATATAACTTATTAAAGCGAGGCAAAGCGATAGTGATATTAAGCTGATAGGAATTGATATTATTCATTGATCTATATCAAAGGTCGAGAAGAGAATTTGAGGCACATGATTATTTCTCTTGCTGACTATATTTTATTTCCTTACATTCCTTGCATTTTTATACAAGCGTCTAGCCTCTACGGTATAACTATTTGCAACCATGCTCAGTTGCGTTTCAGGATCAGCTTCTGTGCTTGTGATACTACGGCCCGGGTTCGATTCCCGTCGGTGACAAGATTAGTTTTATTTATTTATTTTTTGGTTATGTTTGTTAGTTGGGGTTAATTTTGGTCTTGTGTTAGGCGGGATTGGTCAAGCGTGTAGCGCGCTCGTCCCAATGCGCTTGTTTGGTTGATTAAAATTAGTTTCGATTATTTTTGCTTAATCTGGGATACTGAAGACAAGCGCGCGCAGCGAGTAGCACAGTACACGTGATAGAAGTGAATACTTCTACTTATAGATTTGGTTAGTCAACTTTCGGTTAGTTTCTCTTAGTCTCAATTTATTTTAGTCATTTGATCCGGGTCCCATACGTTATAACCAATTTTAATAGATTTGGTTAGTTTGGGTTAGTCGCCGAATCTACTTTCAGTTAGTTTCATTTTGCCTCAACTTATTTTAGTCATTTCAACCGGTTCCGATAGGTTATAATCAATTTTAATAGATTTGGTTAGTTTGGGTTAGTCGTCGAATCAACTTTCGGTTGAGACTAACTCAAACTTATTTTAGACATTTGAACCGGTTTCGATACGTTATAATCAATTCTACTACATTTGGTTAGTCGTCTAATCAACTTTCGGTTGGTTTCACTTAGTCTCAACTTATTTTAGTCATTTGAACCGGTTCCGATACGCTATTACCAATTTTAATAGATTTGGTTAGTTTGGGTTAGTTGTCCAGTTTCATAAAAATTGAATAATTCTTTACCAATTCCATAAGAGAGAAAGAGGGAGAGATCACGTGTTGTTACACAACAGTCATCAACAGTACAATAAGAAAAACTACACTTAGCCATCTTAACCATATAATTATAGTTTTTAAATAGCGTATAGCGTGCGAAAACTATTCCGTAAATATAAATTCACAACATCCGATCGCGAAAGCACTTGCGAAAACTTGAGTCACGGCTAAGCCGTAACATCGCCGGGTAGCCGATGGACGAGGGATTGGCGGAGGCAGGAGGGAAATTTTCCGCGGCACGCTCAAGTGAGCGGACATTAGAATATTTATAGTCGGTGCCAGTACCCCAACACATATACTACTGTTAGTACTTCAAACACTCAATATTCGATGCGATGTCGTTGCAGGCTCTTAATAAAGACTTAAGAACCTTAGATAAATATTTCAGCGAAGTTTTGTCGGACAGGCTAAAAACTGGCTTGTTTTTGGCTAAAAAAAGAAATCTAGCAGATCATTCATTTGCTTCTGACGGAGTTGAAGACATTTTGGAAGACTAGTAGTTACCGGATTACTGCAAAATAGAATATAGGTAACAAATCTGCAAGGATTGGCAAACATATGAGCAACTCTAATCATAGAGAGTTATTGGGACGTGTCTTTTTTAATCATTATATCATTTTAAATTTAAAAGAAGCGTTTTAATTCTTTTAAGACATTTCAACTCAGCGTGTCAAATTTGGCATAACAAAAATGTTAATTAATATAAATTCATAATTTCTCATATTATAGGTACATCGTTTTGACGTAACTACGTCTAAACGTATAATAACCGGTCAGTTATTTTAATTTAGCCTAGCTGGTATGTAATAAATAAAGTAAAATGAACCTCTAGGGGCTTTTCAAAGTAGGAAATACTTTTGGAATACCTCTCATAAAGTTGAAAAATAGCTTCCTTATCGGTCTCGTACACCCATCTCCTAAAATCAATCTGTATGTCAAAATTCCGTTTCATGTTCAAAGATTTAAACTATTTTTAATTTTAAGGGGTATTTATTTCTAGCCTCTTAGATAATCATTTTGGAAAAATTTGTCATGTTCTTCTCGCGTCTTAAAAATAATACGTATGCCAAGAAGATGCCGTTTGAGCTGGGTCGTGAGGAATGAGTGAGTCAATTAAGGATTTTATATATTAGTATAGATTAAATTTACGTTGGATGCATTCTTGTATAATTTCTAATGTTTGATTATAGAAACACGATGTAAGCAGATATTTGGTACAAGCACCCAGTGACTGCATGTCCTTGTATGAAGCAGTGATAATTGATGATCCAATAGTCTCTAATTGTGTCGTCGACCAAATGAGCCCAGAAAATATATTGCTGATTCCTAGTGGTGAGAGAGCCATGGAATTAATGTCAGATAGGGTAAGACTCCTTATGCAGCGTATAATTCGTAAACTAATTTAAATGGTATTACCACATTTTTAACGATATGCGTAGATACTTTTTAACTTAGACTTTTTTTGATGTATAAACATCTTACGCGGCGGTATGAGGGTAAATCTCGGGAAAATGGACGGAAGTGTGAAGCCCGGATGTGACATCATAACCATGCGCAGTCTACTTTAGCGCTTCCTTTTAAAACGACTAGCGGATAAAGACAGCTTGTAAAATACATTCCCGACTTGTCGGAAGGCATCGGGTGTTTTCGTTAGATTGCGTTCCTATTTTACCTATGTTACAAGTGCTCTGGTGGTTCAGCGACCCGGATTGGATTCCCGATGGCGTTTTTTTATTTTCTTGGGGTTATGTTTGTTAAAAGTTTTTTTTCTTGATTTTGGGCATGCCTTGGGTTAGTTTTGGTTAGTTTTTGTTCGTTGCGCCCCTGTAGCGAGCGAAGCGAGTGGAGGGCTATGCGTGAAGTGTAATATTAGATATTCTAATGCAAACGTTACAAATGTAAACATTAAACAACGCACGTCAGGCGGTATCTGTGACGAGAATGTGTTTTGCAGGCTATCTGTAACCATTAGTGTAAAACGTGTTATTTCTAACGCCAGAATATAGGCAACCAATTCCAAATAAGTGGTTGCCTATATTCAGGCGTCACGTGGCCTAAGGTGGCATCAGATTTACATGTCGATGATGTCGATATAGGATATGTTTACACATCAGTGTCTCGTAGTAGCAGACTCGCTCAATTTTTTTTATTTTTATTTGATTGTTTTCTGTGCAGACATGTTTAAATAAAGTTTTTCTTTTATTTCTATAGACAGAACTATCGAAATTAGAGTTACCTACATGCGTGCGATATTTTTCTTTATTTCATTTTAAGTTCATTAAATATTTTTATTGGTCTAAATATAGGATATTTGTTGCTTTTGCAATAAAAGTTGAGTCATTGGCACTCGTCAATAGCAAAAAGAAAGTAATCTTTAAGAAGTCCGAATGTTGAAGATATGTTTATGCAACTTTTTAATGGTTTAATTTATTTACTCAAAATTCCATATATTTCCATTACCGTTTTGAAAATATTGGTTGTCCAAAGTAAAACATGTTTCATAACATGGTAGTGCTATATTTTATACGAACCTTTCGAGCAATCAACGTATTCAAAAACGGTTATTTAATTTTCAGTGAAAACAAGTTATCCTTACTAACAATAATAAAAGTCTATCAACAGGGCATACTTAAAAACTATAACTTCGAAAGTTTGTTGTGACGTTACACACATGTAATTGGATAAAATATTATTCAATTTCTGGGTCTTCGCTAGAATAAATCATTAGTGTTTTGAAGAGTTTTAAAAATTTTAAGAGAGAGAGCTCCAAAAAACAATCTGATAAATTTGGATAATTGCCAAAGAATAATTGACATGATCGTCTCAATCGTTCTATTTTTTTCTGGGTGCGGGAGGTGACCGATCTATTTACCGAATAGTTAATAGAACCATTAAATTCAAGTATTTGAAAAAATATCCTAATATTTTTTTGAGTCTTATTAAGAATTGTTATCGTTTTAGTTAGCATTTCCGTCGCATAAATTGACTACGATTCCAGGTTTTATTTATGACTAAATATGGTAAAATAATTTGATACACCGGGCTTAAATATGTGTCACTGTTCGGAAGTTTGTTCTTTGTTCAAATAATAGAGTTAAGTGATTTTTTTCTAGATTAATGTATTTATAGATATATTATTTGAAAATCCGTAAAGCTCATCAAAACTAGACGAGTTGATCTAAATTACACTTGACTTTTTAGTTGTGCAATTAGTTTATTAGAAGTTACTTACGCGTTTGGCTTCAAATTCACCGTAAACATTTTTACAGTACCAAAATATATACTTCGAGCATATAATAAGAGTCTGGTTAAAAAACTACATTAGTGTTTTTGGTACAACTTTGAATATCTAAATAATTATCCACTTCTATAGAAAAGTCAGGAAAATATCTTCACAGATGTTAAGTCCAGGGGTTTATTTACTCCATTGAAGTAAACTAATGTCAGCAGTATTTTAAATAAATATAGCTACGTACCTATGCATAACAGCTACTATTCATAGCATCACACCCATATTGAGACATTTTGATGCAGACATAATCGAATTGACTTCTGCCAGGCAATATTTTGTCTTCAGAACATTTTGGCGGCTAAGTTGACATTTTGACGGAAACCATTTTTAGGACCCGTTGGCTACGCTTAAGCAGAATAGTTGGTGGACATTATGGCGTAAGAAAGCTTGATTGATATAGGAAGGGCCAGTGTGCAGGCATATACCCATACTTTAAATACATTTTAGTATTTGATTCGTAACTTTTGTTGGTTTTAGACCCCTATGCTCTGCGCTGGTTTTGCGTATGCTATTTACGCGATTATATCCCTTAGGCCAAAATATTACCTTTGTCAAAATGCCCAAATCTATTTTGTCAAATTGTTTTTCGTTAAAATGTTCCTTTCGCTGAAATGGCCTCACCACCAGGGCGTCATCTTTACCCTATCTAGAATGACCCTCAAATTATCAATACACTTTTGATTTGCGCTGGATCTAACAAATTAAAAATTGATTTCAGCCAAGTGAGAGAGAAACAGTCAGTAACTAGGCGTTTAAAGTTTTATTTGGATCACCCTGTACATTTTGTCAGCCTGTAATAAATTAATTCGAATAATCATCTACCTAACTGCTAATTTGTAAGCATAAAATAACTAATTAATTAATTAAATATTAAATATTAACTATTAAATATGTGTTATGGAGGTCCTCATACTTATACTCGTCTTCGACAAAAGCGTTCGAGTGAGATGGTGGCTCAGAGGTGGGGTGCTCACCTAGCGTACGAGAGGTATCGAGTCCGATGCCCGGCGCCTTGCTTCAAGAAACTTTTTTTGTTTTATTTAGTTTTACTTCTGTCGTGCGGTCTTAAGCGTACACCACTTCTTTTTTATACTGTTTAAACTTATTTTCCACAAAACAAGAAAAATGCTACATTCTAATAATTTGTTGATATGTTTCGTGCTCAAAATACCTGGAGTCGGAATCAAGACTATCTTTCAAACAAGCTTTTTTTGTAAATACTTCATAGAAAAGTGAGATTCGGTACAGTCGTTCTTGAAAATTTTATGGGGAATGAGCCGTTATTATTTAAGTTGATATTTTTGGTTCAATAGCGATTCTATAAATATGTAATTATTGGTTATTGTTACCGCAAATTTGGTGAGATCATTTTGACAGAAAGCCAGCACGTTGAAAAACACTTGAGAAAGCACATTAACATAAGAAGTCGATAATGATAACTACCCGAAAATATAAGTTTTACGCACATTGTGCTGCCGTGTTTAACATATATCTCAAAACGATAGAATTAAAAATTTGTATTTACTTTTATAGAATTTAGATATAAAGATGTTTTTTTTTTGTTATGGCAGTTGCACACACAATAAAGGGAGATCCTATGACGCTCGACGAGCGGTGTGTGTGCGAAGATGTTGATTGACACGGTTCTTGAATAGTTGTAATTAGTGGGAAACAGATGTCCTGGAAGTGAGTTCCACAGTGATGCAGTGCGCCAGACAAAGGAGTTCTTGTAAAGCGATGTTCTAGGTGTTTCTAGTTGTACGACGAACTGGTGCGCTCCTGCCGTCAGGAGTTGCCAGGGGCGGGATGATGCGGGCCAAATCCTGGGAACATCTGCCGTGAGAGTATCTGTAAAACAGAGACATCTCGACCACATGTCTGCGGTGTTCCAGACTAACCAGATTCCGGGTCAACTCCGGGTCGCAGACGAGACGCACAGCTGAATGGAATCCAGCAGCTTTAGGGTGTGCTTTGGTGCGGCACCCCAAATATGTGAGCAATATTCTAAGCACGGTCTTATTTGCGCTTTGTACAGCAAGAGCAACTGCTGCGGTGTATAGAGTTTTTTTGTTGCGAAATAGCGCACCAAGCTTCTGAGAGGCTGATTTTGCGATGTTAGCAACATGGTCATGCCATGACATATTACTGTTGACCGAGACACCCAGCAGTCCGATTGACAAGGATGAAGGAATGGTCGATCCTGCCATAATGATGTCAGGGCCCGCTGTATTGGCCCTCTTGGTAAACGTTGCTGCTTGGGTCTTTGCTGCATTGAACTGGACCAAATTTCGGTCGCCCCAAGTTTGAACTTTCTCCAGGTCTTGATTAAT
>JAEQML010082202.1:0-10911 GCA_016904865.1 Pissodes strobi
CCCCCCCCCCCCCCCCCCCCCCAAGAGTACAATAGCTGAAAATGTAATAAACCAGTTACCTGCCACCGACAAGGATCCCCCTGCAACATCTTGACAGCCTGCTCTGCTCAATGAAATAATATATAATTTCAATTGGATTGGCTTGATGACGGGATAAAAAACAAAAAAGAGTCCCGATATTTATGACTTAACGGGTGAGCTTGTTAAATCGATAAAGAATTTAGTTATAGTCCCAATTACAAAACTTATAAACCACTGCCTGCATCAGCAGGTATGTTCCCAATAACGTGAAGAGATTTCAATCTTTAAAAAGGGTGAGATTAACCTTGCAAAATATTTGAAAAGAGTTATGTCAACATAAATGATAGATTACTTTGAGTCAAACCACTTGTTTCATGAAATCCAATTTGGTTTTAGACGAGATAAGGGTACAGTTCAGGTAATTTTGGGCCTCTTGGGTAATATTATGGATAGCACGTCTACGACCTCAGCAAGGCGTTTGATTGCATATCACACAGCCTTTTACTTCAAAAACTAAGAGCGTAGAACTTCGGCCAGAGTAGCATTCGCCTGATGCAGAGTTACTTGCAGGACCGCTGTCAAACTGTGAGAAGGAATGACGTACTGTCGGACACGGCCTACATTAATGTGAGTGTGCCCCAGGGATTAATCATGAGCTCGTTTCTCTTCCTCATATTTATTAAGCAACTGGGACGATTTGTACTGTTTGCTGAAGGAATCGGAGCTTGCTGCAATTGAGAGAGGCTCGGGTGAGTGTGGAGGAATGATTTGTGGGCAATCAAGAGAAAACGCAAAGCATCACGTTTACTATAAGGCATTCCATCGAAGATAATACACCGTCTATTAAATTGCTAGGGCTGCACCTAGACAGAAAGTTGAAATGGGATGTTCATGTACATAATCTTTCCAAAAGACTTAGCGGGTGTGTTTCGTTGGACACCCTGAGCTCAGCATATCATGGCATTATAGCATGCACAAAGGGTCTTTAGTCTCCAGCGTAGAGTGTTCAAGGTGCTTGATGGCTTGTTTGTATTATAACCATTTTAGTTCATAGGTTTATATAGGATTATTAGTATTGATAAAATGCCTATTGACGTGTGTAAGCAGATCATTTGCGTTAACATGAATAAAGTTAATTGAATTGAACAAAACTTTTCGTAATTAAGTACAATATGTATTAAAGATGTATATAATAAATATAATTTTCCTGTAACTTGTTCATACTTTGTAGGAAAATCCAGGTTTAACTGGTTTTCTTATATTTTAGAAGTCGCTTCGGTCGTTGTTCAAAGCTGAGCGTCTTATTACTGTTCGTAGTAGCTTTCTTGATAGCTATTAGTCTGATAATCAACCTCAACTGTCGAATGTCCGCGTCCGAATATCAGTACTGCCCTCTGGACAGTATAGCCCAGCGGATAAACGTTGGATTTCCACCGATGTAAATATGATAAATAATAGTAATTTTAGAATAAATCCTTTATATCATGCCCTCGTTTGTTACATTTTTTTGAAAGTTTAAAAACTAGTTTTGTTTGCATTATAGAGGTACGGTTCAATCTCCAATTAGGCACCGAGAGAGGTTGTGTTTCTTCGTAGTATGTTATTTGTTCTAGACTATTAACCTGACGTCCGCCAAAAAGACGATGTGTCCAGGATAAAACGACCATCTTTTGGTGCCTAATTAAATTCCTTGTTACCGACCTCTCTTTAAAAAGGTTTGATTTTTTATGAAAAGACTCCTTTCTATTTTTTTTGTTCGTTTAAATATCGGTAGTTTGGGTTAGTGTTCCATTTTACCTTAGTTATCCAAGTTTTAAAATTTTCCGCACGCCTATGGTGTGATACTTTTTGGATAGAAAACGCTAATATGGCAATGTGCATTGGTCTAAATTAGAGAGAGAGAGAGAGAGAGAGAAGCCTAATAATTTCATAGTTGCCATATTTATTTATTTACGTATGTTTCTTGCTATATTAGATATTAAATTTGCCCAACATTATGTATGAATTAATCCGTTTTTCCATTGTCAGAGCCTGCTCCTTACGCGCGAAGCCATCTTACATTTAGATATCAGGCCTTCTTGTTTAGAAGGTGTAGAAAACATTAAGACTATGGCCTACTTCAAAAATATACAAGTAACTCTAATATTTAGAATTACTTGTATATTTTTGAAGTAGGCCAAGGATCTTCGTTTTTTATGGTGACCCAACACCTTCTAAATCTAAGATGGCGTCGCGCTTAGGGCGTAGACTCTGACAATGGAAAAACGTATTAATTCATATATAAACTACTTTTGTTACTTTTTGAATTATTTTTAATAGCTATCTAAATACACGAAGTTGACCACAGTGCAATGTATTATGTTAAGCGCCTCATTTTAGGGTAACAAAATGTTCAATTTGGAAACTTGGGTAACTTATGCTTTGCTAGCATTTAGATAACAATACATCTAATTAACTGAGGACTGTTAGTTTGCGATTGTTGTATGAACAAAGCTATTAATGAATTTGTCATCTAAAAAGCTCGCAGAAGACAAAATGGACACACTACGGTAAAGTTTAAAATTGTTTCCGTTATATATAAGTTGTTTGCGTTATTTGTTGACTGTTTTTAGTAGTTCCTATGAAGAATTTGTGATGCTTTTTTACCAATCTTTGTACCTGTGTAATATTAATTTGTTTCGTATTAAAAGTCTGATTTAAACTAAAGGGAAAAAGTTGGTTTAGAATAATTAAATCAATTTTATAAGTGTTAAATTTGTTGTTTTTCTTTATTAAGAAGAGTGTGCGGTTGATTCGCCTTATTTATATTATTCTTATGAAAAGTTTTCGATGTTTTACCAATTTTTGTACTTACGAATGTTTGAATTAAAGTTTTCAAAAACGTATATATTTTTAATAACCTATTTCCAATAAATGCGTAAATTTTTTTAAGTAAAACTTCTTTAGGATATGCAGTATGCATCCCATTAGAAATACGTTCTTTTTTTACCAATCTTTGTACCTGTGTAATATTAATTTATTTCGTATTAAAAAGTCGGATGTAAACTAAAATGAAAAAGTTGATTTAGAATAATTAAATCGGTTTTATAAGTATGTTAAATTTTTTGTTTTTCTTTATTAAGAAGTGTGTGCGGTTGAGAAATTCGCCTTATTTATATTATTCTTATGAAAAGTTCGATGTTTTTCCAATTTTTGTATTTACAAATCTTTTAATTAAAGTTTTCATAAAATATATATTTTTAATAACCCATTTCCAATAAATACGTAATTTTTTTTAAAGTAAAACTTCTTTAAGATATGCTGTATGTATCCCATTAGAAAAAGGTTTGGTACAATCCTTACTGTGTTGTAAAGGCCATTTCGTGCCTTTTGGTAGACAGTAAGCAATATAGGTCATGTTAGTATATAAGCATAATAATAGCATTGATGGTACTTAACTTTCTACCTTATATCATATTTAAAATGTGATTCCGTGAAGTTGTTGAATCTATGTTTAACAACTTGCGGTGTTTGATCTACAAGCACATTAATTTTTTTAAATACAAACACTACGTGTGCCTAAGACCGATACCGCGGGAGTCAAATCTTTAAAGAGCATAAAAACTGTATAATTAATACATATTAAATCCTAGTTTATATGCAAATAATACTTAATTTGTGTAGAATACAACAATGGTAAAAATAATTTGAATAATTGCAAAACGAACAAATATTTTGAATGTATTTACCACATAGATGTTATAAACTTCGAAATCGGCAGAAATCGCGACCTTTGGCTTTAAAACTGTCTAAATTCTCGAACTGTGGCCCATTTTTCAGTTTCAAATACCTCCACTACTTAACCACAAATATGCGTATGCGAAAAGTGCACCTAATCTTTAAAAAATTTAATTTACTGATTTTTCCAGTTTCAATCCGTTTTCAAAGAGATTGCGCGCAATAAATGTATAAATCTACATATTTTAGAGTAGGTATCCCCTCACTTGGCTTACCCCCCACTCCTTCCACTTTAGGCCCCGCCCCCTTTAGGTGGGAGGGGGTGGTCTGTGAAACAAGCGTCTTAATTGGTCGAACAGGTTTGCCGACCTGGCCAATAGGCTTTTGAAGCGGAGTTTATGTTTCGAGGGTTTTTGCTTGCATTGTTTTCCATTTGAAGTATTTTGGCGCTAATACTGTAGTATATTTATTTTAATATTTAAAACAATAATTATTATTGAACCGTAGTTCAGTTATTTGGAACAACAAGTTTATTAGAATTGATATGATTGATAGCTTGATACGGGATTCAATAATTTTTAACAGCGCAGGAAGATATTTAACCATTTGCCTTTAGAGATACGAAAAATTTATGAAACAAAAAAATTTAAATGGTATAACTATGATATTTTAAATGACCCGCTTTACGAGTAAATGGGGTAGTGGAATAAAACGAGATGGACTGAAGCATTTTGTGACGTTTTTCAAACTGATTGGCTGGCGTTCGTTCGCCCCGACCGTTTCTAGTAGTGACTGTGATCTGTCGGGGCTACATCTTAAATATGGTGTCGTCCACGTGAGCGATGCTTGTCATTTTGCTATAGGCCAACTCGCTGAAATCCCCGGGCCAATCAAAAACCTCGGAATTGCGAATGGTGAAGTCGGCGACATCCTTCGGCCAATTAAAACGCTCGAATCAGAAACTCCGCCTTAAAAGCCTATTGGCCAGGTCGGCAAACCTGTTCGACCAATCATCACCCCCTCCCACCTAAAGGGGGCGGGACCTAAAGTGGTAGAAGGGGGGAGCCATGTCACGGGATACGTACTTTTTAACTTAACGAATATAGAATTATGTTTTTGAAAATACCTATACGTGGCACATGCGATTAAAATAGATTTTTCAAACTAAAAAAATAAAATAAAAAAAGTCACGTGCACACGTATTAGAAGTGAATACTTCTTTACCATTTCCATAAGAGAAAAAGAGATTATTTATTCACTTCAAACGAATCTTGAAATGCTCAATAGTTGATGAAGTATAATTTGCTATTATTTTGTATTTTGTCTCAAATTCCATTCAAAAGAATTTTGTAAATACGTGCAAGCGAAAAGTTGTAAGCGTGGTTCATACTTGACTCAGGTTGTCTTAAGCCAACGCCACCTAAAGTCTAGGTGTCGTTGCTTAAGCTATGTAAACGCACTCATCAAGGCGCCGCTTTTAACCTACGACCCATTCGACCGAAACGTTATCCCAAAAAAGTGCCTACTTCACAGCCTACTATGCTTTTTTTAATAAATGAATTAAGTCGATTCGTCCCGAGAGTAGGTCCGTCATATTGTTGTCTCTCTTTAGTATGGTGTTACGTCCATAAAGAAATTAAACTGTACCCATTTGACATTCGAATTTACCCTAATTTTGTTTTTGTTTTTGTAAGGACGCCGAAAATGAGATGAAAATTATGTGCGAGTTGTTAAGTGATTTTGATTGATTTGTAAGGTTTCTGGAGAGATTTCGTATGTTTGAGTAAGTACATTGCACTTTTGAATTATTATAATACATAATGCCGATTCCATTAGAGAGGGAGAGGGATTCATATACGAATATTTCAAAACGTGTCGTTACATGGCTTTGAAAAATCACTCTCATGCGGCCAAAGAAGTACACTTCAAAAACACTTTTCTTGAAACTGAAATAAGTAAAATCCTTCATTTTTTTTGATCTATAAATCGAACTGAACATACTGTTTGCCAAATTAAAGAACCTGGACGGAAAGAATGCGGGCAAAAAATGTCCTCGCATATTTAGATGCTGCCACATTTTTTTCCCAATAATCCTAATTTATTTTCTGTCTAGTTTCCTCTAGTGAATTTACATAGTTAAATTTCCTACTTGAATACTTAATTTTGTTATTTTCCTTAATACTACTGTCTTCTATTATTTACTATTTTATTTACACAGGGAAATACGGAATACGGAACAAGTATACTATAATATTTACTAGCTGACCCGGCGAACTTCGTACCGCCTAACAGTCAATGAATGTGTTGTTAACTTTTAGCTAAACTTAATTTAGGATTTTAAGTTCAATATATATTAGGATAATATATATAAACAAAATAAAAATTCAATTAAAGTAGATGAAAAGATCTGGAATGATTGAGACCAATCGATTTGACAGTCGTTGTCATTAATTCTCTATATTTTCGTTTACATTTCGATTCAAGTATTTTATATTTATTTCACTATTTTCCGTTGAATTTCTATTCTATAGTATGTCACTGACTTGCAGTGGACATCAATTTTTACAAAAAAGCTATAAGTATGCGTGACGTGAGTTGTCAATTGCGGAAGATGGCGAAGTTCCAAACTTAGTTTATTTAAAAACTAATTTTCTGCATAATTTTCTGATATTTTAATAGTTATTCTGCTATTCGGGGTGGAGACAAATGTAACAATTCAAAGATCATAAAAATCGGTTCAGCCCTTTTTGCGTTATAATAATTGGTTTAACTAACCCGATTTTTTTAATATACCCGATTTCCGTTTTAAGGCTGAGACAAATCCTAAAAATCAAATATCATAAATATCGATTCAGCTGTTCTTGGTGTAAGTAACCCGACCATGCTTTATATAGTGTGTCCAAAAAAGTATGCAACATATGGGAAATTTCTTTATTATTAGATTTTCAGGAAATGAAAAGTTTCTCAGAAAATTCCTGATAAAAGTCGATGCCTGAAAAAAAAAACTAATTTTGACAATGCTAAATTGAGGATAAGTTAGACAGGGTACTTAAAAAATACAATAATTAAGGTTAAAAAAAATAATGTTTGAATATCGCTTCTGCAGAAATAATAAAGTTCCTATTAACGCAAAAATAAAAGTCCCAATACCATTTTTTCCAAAAGTAAACTGATGCGGAAAAAATTCATGACAATTATTGAAAAAATGTCGAAAAACCCCTCTTTTTCTTAATTTTGTGCTTAATTTTTTCAGCAACAATTTAATAGGAACTTTTTTTTTCTGCAGAAGGTTTTTCGATATACCAAATTTTTTTAAATCTTATTGTTTGTGCTTTTTAAGGACCCTGTATAACTTATCCTTAATTTAGCATTGTAAAAATTACTTTTTTTTAAGGATCAATTTTTATAAAGAATAACATTTTCTGAGAAACCTATAATATAGAAATTTCCCATAGGTTGCGTAGTTTTTGGACAACACTGTATATTTCCAATTTCCGATATTTTAATAGATATTCTGCAACACTGGGCGGAGACAAATCCAATAAATCAAAGATCATAAAAATCGGTTGAATAATTGTGATTGATGAACAACAAAGTATTTAAATTTTTATCTTTATGTAGGTTTCTTTTCTTCGTCATGATATCACCAGAATCTATAGATATCTTAAACTGTTATATCACCTGCCTTGGAAAAAATTGTTTCGACTATCGATAGCTCTTTATAACTATCTATCGATTGTTCCGATAGTTGATTTACAATCGATGTTTAAGCAACACGAAGTACGGATGACTGATCGACCGAATTATCTGGAATGATTGCTACCAATCGATTTGACAGTTGTTGTCATTTATTCTCTATAATTTTTTATATTTCGATTCAAGTATTTTCTATGTATTTCAGTATCTTTCTAGATTTGAATATGATACCTTCCCACTATTTCCCGTTGAATTCCTATCCTATAATGTGTAGTTTGTCACTGATTTGCAGTGGACATCATATATTACTAAAAAACTATAATCGTGCGTGACATGAGCTGTCAATTACGGAAGATGACGGAGTTCCAAGCCTAATTTATAAGTAATTTTTTGTATAATATTTTATCCGAGAATTTTCCCTTATTTTAATAGTTATTCTGCTATTCGGGGCGGAGACAAATCCAATAAACCAAAGATCATAAAAATCGGTTCAGCCGTTCTTGAGTTATAAATGGTGTAACTAACACGACTTTGTTTTATATATATAGATATTTTATTCGCCTTCAAGCTATTTAAAATACGCGACAATAGGCAACAGTGCGACGTTTACTTGATTTTTAGCGAGGAGGCAGTTTAGTGATTGGTCGCAGGATATATTAAATACACTTTGACCCTAGACCAACACCTAATTTTTTTTACATATTTTAAAATTTCGGCAGCGACTTGCTTTAGCCATTGGCGTGGAAATTGCAACTGTGTGGTTATTTATATTATTTGGTTTGTAGGGTCTGGTGATATATAGGTTTTGTCGATTTTGCAAATTCTGTTTTTTCACTAGAAAGGGGGTGTCCTATATAGTAGTTTAAGCCAAAAAGTCGGAAGATCCGCTACATTTGAACCGAAAAAATGCCCTCAAAGTTCGAGTTTTGACACAAATTTTCAGCACCACTTCACAAAGCACTAGAAATATAGACAAAACACATCTGAAAATCAATTGTCGGATGAAAATATTAACTAGGATACATTTGCGTCGAACGAGAGACCTCCGTTTTGTTCCGGTCCTAATTTAAAGCGACTCATAGCCATAGCCCCATTAAACAAAATTAAATTTTCCTTGTAAATATCCATCCTCCTTTTTACTGTCAACTGTCACAATAGCGAAAACAAAGATTTTTAAGAAAGCGCACTGTTGCCAGACGTTTACTGTAGTTTCGTTAGCAAAATTCACTAGAAAAATGGTGCGCTATAAGCGCAGCTTATTCACTACCAGCTAGTCATCTTGCGGTGGCATCCTTTGATTTGGGAAAGTCAATAACCAAGTTTTGCAAATTTTAGAAGAGGGTCATGACTTAATATTGTTTTAAACGCCTGGTCATCTGAATAATACTTTTGACAGTTCGTTTAATTTAAAATATGCTTTTCCTACTACCGTGCGTAAAGTACTCACTTTACGCACTCTCTAAGATTCGGAAAATAGGCTTTTTTAATGTGCAGTGCGTAAAATAAGTTATTTTACGCACTAGTGCGTAAAGTAAATCTGACATATTTTTTGACATTTAGTGCAATGCGTAAAATAATATATTTTACGCACTAGTTTGTAAAATAATTTATTTTACGCACTAGTGCGTAAAGTAATTTAATAATATTTTTTTTTATATATTTTTCGGTAGTAGAAAAAATTTTATATGCTACTCATGTGTAAAGTACCCTTTTTTTTATTCAATTTCAATTAAATTTTCTTATCAATATTCCCATTCATAAAAAAAGGTTCACTTTACACACTTGTTGCATAAATAACCATTTTATCGTCTAAAATCCGTTTAAAAATTATTTTAAAACGCACAATTGTATAAAAATCCGAAATTTCCGAACCTCTCAGGGCGATACCCGAGGCTTCGGACGAATTTGTCATGTATTTTGAAGCGAAAATTCATTTTAAATTCAACTGTGGAACTGAACCGCTCAGGGCGCAGTGCCCGACACTCCAACTTTCCGATTTCGATAGAGTTGATTAGCTGGTAGTGAATAAGCTGTGCTATAAGTGTCTCTACTCTTTTTTTTATTTAGGTGAATGATTTTTTTATTGCAGTAGCACATCCTATATTGCTCGACGAGCGGTGTGTGTGCGAAGATGTTGATTGACACGGTTCTTGAATAGTTAGCTTGGGGAACAGATGTCCTGTGAGCATATTCGCATGTAACAGGCAAGATGTCCATACGGCAATGCCGATCGTTTCTTCATATGTGACGTGCACGATAGCATTTAGTCAGATGTCGTGACTGTTACATAGAATCAACAAATAAGTCTTCAATTATTTTACCGCTTCATGCATGGCCCTCCGCTCGCTTCGCTCGCTACGGGGGCTCAACAAACAGAAACTAACCAAGTGCTAACCAAAACTAATCCAAAATAAAAACAAATAAAATAAAAATTTTGGGCTAGTTTTGGTTAGCACCTGGTTAGTTTCTATTTGTTGAGCCCCCGTATAGGGAGCGAAGCGAGCGGAGGGTCATGCATGAATTGTTTAAATAATTGATTCTATGTAACAGTCACGACATCCAACTAAATGCTATCGTGCACGTTACATATGAAGAAACGTTCGGCATAGTCGAATGGACATCTTGCTTGTTACATCCGAATATGCGTCCTGGGAGTGAGTTCCACAGTGATGCAGTGCGCCAGACAAAGGAGTTCTTGTAAAGCGATGTTCTAGGTGTTTTCAGTTGTACGACGAACAGGTGCGCTCTTGCCGTCTATCGTGACTGTCTGACAGGCGTTGTCAGGGGCGGGATAAGGCGGGCCAAATCCTGGGAACATCTGCCGTAAAAGTATCTGTAAAACAGGGATTTCTCGGTCACATGTTTGCGGTGTTTCAGACTATCCAGATTCCGGGTCAACTCCGGGTCACCGACGAGACGCACAACTCTCTTCTGAACGGAATCCAGTAGCTTTAGGGTGTGCTCTGGCGTGGCACCCCAGATGTGTGAGCAATATTCTAAGCACGGTCTTATTTGCGCTTTGTAAAGCAAGAGCAACTGCTGCGGTGTATACATTTTTTGTTGCGAAATAGCGTACCAAGCTTCTGGGAGGCTGATTTTGCGACGTTAGCAACGTAGTCATGTCAGGACATATTGCTGTTGATCGAGACCCCCAGTAGTCCGATTGAATGAAGATGAAGGGATGGTCGATCCTGCCATAATGATATCATTGCCCGCCGTATGGTAAACGTGGCTGCTTGGATGATTGTTCAATGTGCATTTGCATTCATTCATCAGATAAAAGAGACACTCATTCTATTACACTATTCCTTTGTATGTATATATTCGTCAAATATTTCACTTCATACATGGCCCTCCGCTCGCTCCTGGGGCGTAATCAAACAAACCTAACCCAAACTAACCCAAGACATTCCCAAATGAGGAAAAACAAACTAAAAAATATTTGCATTTTCGACTGACAAATTTCAATTTTTTTTT
>JAEQML010082203.1:0-10911 GCA_016904865.1 Pissodes strobi
AATCAGATAGGCTTATGGAGTAAATTATATAATATGTGAAAATCATTTTTCCAACTATTAAAACTGTGGAATTAATAATAATAACGGATTAGCTACTAGGGTGTAGCTATTAAAACTGCAACACACATTGTATATGACCGGCAAGAATACAAATTTTACAAATGGCGTAAAGCCTTTCTACTTTAAATAATTAAGATGGTACCTTTCTGACAAAATCGCAAATACCATTTAGGATAAATTCTTCATATAAGTATTCAAAATTAAACCCCCATTTTTATTAAGGATAACACTGATATTATGATAATTAAGAAAAAAGGAAGCTGAGTGAAAACGTATTGAGTTTTAACCTAAACTTCTGGAGAGTTTTTTCTATAACTTAAGTTTTTGAATTATATGGAAATTTCTGACTATTTGATTAATTATGCCATATGCCAAAAGCAAAATTAAACTGTTTTCAAAATATTGATGTTTATAAATTAACTTCAATATTTTTGAAAAGAAATGTGTATCTAGACAAATTGTATGTTGCACCGATAGAACAATTCGAATTTTACGTGCAATTCAAAAACTTAATATTATACCGGCAGTTACTTCTTTGCGATTTTTCCATTCCATTTAAAAGCGCTAAAGTGAGAACTTTTGATAAAACTCATTGGTGGCCCCCCAGGAGACTTCTCCTGAAAAGTTGGGTGGCGTGGTGCCCCTAGTGGGACTGTACGGCTCTATCTGTGCATGACTAATTTACATATGGCATGCTCCTAGTTTTCCTAAATAACTTCGAAACGAAGAGAGCTATTAATTTCTTATTTACGGAAATAAATGAGCCAATATCGATCGACTCTGCAATTATTATACACGATGTCCCAACGAAAACTATCCACTTCAAATATCTCGAAAACAGTTTATTTTTAGTAAAAACCTGAAACACCTAAATATAATATTGTAAAGGGGGGCATATTTTAAAATATAGGCATTGAGCGTTGTTTTCGCCCACTCACACTCATAACAGCCCCCTCAATATTTTTTTAATTCGGAACAAACCATGTGTGATACAAAGTGTGGAAGAAAATTTAGTGAGGAGATCGGCATTAGGATACGTTTTGAAAATTATGTTTATTGATGGACAATTCAATTTCCTCTTAACGATGTATCACACGTATGTTCCTTTTAGGTACGTAGTTACTTTGGGTATGAAGGGGTCGTCAAAGAGAGTACTGCAAAATAAGTCCCCCTTTACAAATGCGTTAGCATTTTTTTGTATTATTTTTAAAAATATATTGTTTTCGAGTTATTTGAGGTGGATAAATTTCGTTGGGACGCCTTGTATATAAAAAAACAGCAGAATTGTTAGCAACTCAAATATTAATTAAGCCTAATTCTTGTATTTTTTTCCGGAAGCTTAGGGAAAAGAAAGTAGGATGTAGAAATTTCAGATTTTATAGGTTAACCCTCTGGTCGTCCGGTGGCTGATGTGTACCACATTCGGTCGGGTGGGGTCTGTGAGGACCATAATTAAAGTACCAAAAATTTATACAAACTATTTTTTATGTCAATATCCTATTAAAATAATAATTTCTAAACCACATTTGATTTAATTTGCAAAATATTGTCTTATTAAAACTAGTTTTTCTATATGTTGGTCAGGGCTAAAAAAAAACTTTGTAATTTATTATTTTTTTTAAATGAGTGAAAAAAATAGAAAATTAAATCTAACACATTTTTATTAAAATATATCTGTTATAGGAAACTCAAACACACAAATTTTACTAACACAAGGGAATTAAATAGGCGGTGACACAAACTGTGGTGGTTCAATCTTGGACCACCATTTCCTCAAAACAATCGCAACAACAAACTGTTACGTTATCTAAACACAGCCAATTCTTCGACCCTTTGCAAAAAAATCTGGTTTTCCGTCTTTTGCAATATTTCTAATTAACTCTTTAGCCAGGCTGTGGTTCTGATACATCCTCCCGAAGAGTACCAGTAAGCCTCATAACTGAGCTTCTTACAGTCTTTGGTAAATGTTTGTCGACCTCTCTTTTTTTAATATTGTCTTGCAAGAGCTCCATTGCAAAATTCTTCTGAAACAGCCTGCGACTTATAATATTCGCCATCCGGGTCTTTAGAAATGAGATGGCCCTTAAGTTGAAAAGAATGAATCGATCAAGATTTGTTACAAATTCGATCGGGTGTGGTCTGTCAGGACAGAATACTGCATGGCGACTACTTAGATATTAAAATATCATTTATATATAGGAATTTAAATTGCTGTCAATGCCCTCGAAAGGTACTGTAATCGTGAAAATTTTAAAAAATATATTTAAAAAAATTTCACCGTGGACTCACAGACCACACCCGATGATCGGAGGGTTAAGAAAATTTTGAGATATGGACCACCAAAGAAATGAGTCTGAGGTCGATGCTTCCAGTGGAGGCGGCCCTAGGTTGTAGATGCATACGCCTACTAGCACCCCACCGGAACAGGTTTTTCCGAATCACGTTCCGCTTCCGCGATGGTGGTTCCGGGTTCCACAGTAGAAATATATGGACATGATAGTGCTTCTAGGATCATTCGGATCTCCGGGCGCTAGCGCCGGGTGGCCCTGGGTGCCATTCATTCCGCATTTCACAGACAGCAAAGATACCGAACCAATTTAGAATAGATTGCTGCAGCATACGAGGCCTAAATACAAACATAAATGCGGTACACCAACACCTACAAGCAAATAGACCACACATACTAGCCCTTACAGAAACACAAGTATATTCTACAACAACAACATAAACTATCCCTATCCTGGTTACGACTTACATACCCGATTTAGACATAAGTTCGGAATATGCCGTTTTGTCCGAAGCGACCTTTCATGTCACCCTAAGGAAACACTCGAACCGAACAACCTTGACGTCATGTGGGTCAAGTTCACCGCCAAGGGATTAACCAAGTTTACGTTTATGTTGTCTCTATCGTCCTCCGAGCGATAGGGCCTTCCAAAGCTTTTTTAAAACACTAGCTACCAATTTTGACTCAATACATGTCGATCACCCCAATTCAAAACTAATCGTTCTGGGAGACTTCATTGCCCACAACACCAACTGGCTCAAACATCACAACAAGACCGACAACGAAGGTAGAGAAGCTAAAGCATTTGCCATCAGCTGCGGGCTTACACAACTTGTAGACGAACCAATTCAAATCTCAGAGAGGGGCCAATTCGCCACCCTCTTGGATCTTTCTCTAACCACCAATCCTGACCAGTACACAATTACAGTTGGTCCTCTTTTAGGTACTTTCGCCCACAAACTTATTACAACGGTCTGTGAATTTGCCACTTCTACAGAAGGATTCACCATTGCCTCGCAAAATCTGGCATTACAATTCTGCAAACTGGAACGACCTAAGAGAGTTCTACCTATATTTTCCTTGGCTTGACATCTGCTTTGGCACTGACCACCCGTCAGTCTGCTGTGAAAAGATCACGCAAGTAATCTCCTCAGGAATGGAAGCATACATCCAAAGTTCCATCAAGTTACCGTCAAAAGGAAAGCCCTGCTTCGACAGAAGATGCGAAAGAACTGTAGGTAGGAAACAGCAAGCCTACAAGTACTGGCAGCAAAATCAGATCGCCGAAAATCGCAATAATTTTATCGAAGCGAGAAACGAATGCAAGCGTTTGATCGACGAAACTAAGGACAACCACAAGCAAAGGATCAGGAATAAACTTTTGACTTTTGCCTCAGTGGCTACAGGAATTTCTGGTCGGTAGCAAAGGCAGTAAGTAATAAATTTACAAAAACGTCTCTCCCACCTTTGACAGACGAACGTGTCATCACGGCGACTACAGCCAAGGAAAAAGCAAACATGCTCGCCAAAATGTTCTCATCGCACTCTACCTCAGACGTCCCCCAAGGCAAGGCTCTCCCCACCATATCGAATATCAACACTACCATAGCAGAGGTCAAGTTTCATCACCATGATATTCGTAAAATCCTTAAAGAACTAGATACGCAAAAGTCTTCAGGCCCGGACGGAATACCTGCCATCGTGTTAAAGAACTGCGCCAACTAACTAACACCCATTTATCCAGACTTTGTTCTCTGTCTTACGAAAAAGGGATATACCTATCTTCTTGGAAAGTCGCTCGAGTGCAACCTGTTCCAAAAAAAAGCAAGAAACCCACGCCCTCAAACTATTGCCCAATTGTCTTGTTTCCAATAATCTCCAAAGTCATGGAACGTGTAGTCAATTAACAACTACTCAAGTACCTCGAGAACAACAGAATAATCAGCGATAATCAATACGGCTTTCGCAAATAGAGATTGACAGCAGATATATTGGCCTATGTCACTCATATATGGAGTACGGCAATTGAGAACTACGGAGAGTCTCGAGCGATTGCGTTGGATACTTCGAAGGCATTCGACAGAGTTTGGCATAACGGACTGCCAACCTCTCTCTGTAGCTGGCTTGTCAGTTTTCCTAAGAACCGATCTCTGCACGTTGCAGTTGATGGACACATCTTAGACACATTCATCATTAACGCGGGCGTGCCTCAGGGCGCAATACTTTCACGAACTCTGTTCCTCACCTATATTAATCACCTGCTGGCCGAAACGAATAATCCTGTTTACAGTTTTGCAGATGACAGTACCCTTGTCTCCCACTTTAGATCAGAAAAACCTTTACCAGCGACTGAGACTTATCACCGCAGACAGGAGCATATTACAGCAATTAATCAAGACCTCAAGAAAGTCGAAACTTGGGTAGACAGAAATTCGGTCCAGTTCAATGCATCAAAGACCCTAGCAGCCACGTTTACTAAGAGGGCCAATACGGCGGGCCCTGACATCAGTATGGCAGGATCGACCATTCCTTCATCCTCGACAATCGTACTGCTGGGTGTCTCGGTCAACAGCAATATGTCCTGGCATGACTAAGTTGCTAACATCGCAAAATCAGCCTCCCAGAAGCTTGGTGCGCTATTTCGCAACAAAAAACTGTATACACCGCAGCAGTTGCTCTTGCTCTACAAAGCGCAAGCGCTTAGAATATTGCTCACATATCTGGGGTGCCGGACCAAAGTACACCCTAAAGCTGCTGGATTTCATTCAGAAGAAATCTGTGCGTCTCGTCGGCGACCCGGAGTTGTCCCGGAATCTGAATATTCTGGAACACCGCAGACATGTTGCCGAGATGTCCCTGTTTTACAGATACTTTCACGCCAGATGTTTCCAGGATTTGGCCCGCCTCATCCCGCCCTGGCAGCGCCTGTCAGACAGTTACGACAGACGGCAAGAGCACACCAGTTCGTCGTACAACTGGAAACACCTAGCACATCGCTTTACAAGAATTCCTTTGTCTGGCGCACTGTATCGCTGTGAAATTCACTACCAGGACGTCTTACAACCCTAATTACAACGTACAACTATTCAAGAACCGTGTCAATCAACATCTTCGCACGCACACCGCTCGTCGAGCGCCATAGGTTCTCCCTTTAGTGTGTGTGCCTCTGCCATAAAAAAAATAGAAGATACTTTTCAACAAAACATTGCAGTGCAGAATTCTAAAATGGAAATTAGGAGACAACTTTTACTTAACAACTAATATGAAAGGGTCGAGTAATATTTCATTTTAATGGTCTATTTATCATCAATTTGGAGATATTGGAGACATCCATTTAGAAATGGCGGCCATCTTTAAGTGGAACCTACTTCTTGAACTAGAGACTGACGCTGTCTTTAAACAGCTGACTCTAATGTCTCTGTAAAGTCTTGTGAATAAATTAATGATACACAGACCTTCAAAATGAGATTCCTCAACCCCCTTTTGTTTAAAAAAGTTTCAAGATGGCGCATATCCAACATTTTGGAACTCTGAACTGCATTTTTCTGTTTAAAAAAAGTATTTTATATAATACAAGACCACACCAAAATTTGCTATAATATTCCGAATAATTGGAAATTAAAATGGGAAAATTTTACAATCCATTATTAAAAATTTAATCAATTATAATGTCAAAATAGACATTAACTTGACAGATTACTCTCAACTCTCAACTAAAACATGCCTAAGGTTGGCTAAAAACAAAATCGTTTGTATTACATCAAATTAAAATATATTATATTGTCAACTAACATAAAATCATACAGTGGAAAGTTTGAACTTAACCTTGAATCGCAATTATAAATTGTTGTTAATTAAAATATAAACTGTTATGATTAACCTTGTTGACAATTCAAAACAATACTCGAATTAGAGGTCAAAGTTTGGTATAAAAAGCTGTGCAGCAGCCCATACCGGCAGACTTTGATCTCCAGTGCGAACTACCGAAAGGGAAAAGCCCCTCTGGCAGATCAAAGCTCTCATTTTAAAAAAGACCTATCAGTGCGAACTACCGAAAGGGAAAAGCCCCTCTGATCAGGCACGTTTAAAAAAGACCTATCAGTGCGAACTACCGAAAGGGAAAAGCCCCTCTGATCAGGCACGCCTTAAAAGTGAATCAGTGAAAATTAATAAATTAATAACGCCATAAGGCAAAGTGCTATTTAAATTAACTACACAAAAAAAATAAATTACGTAACTTAAAACTTTCATCCACCAAGCAATCGATCCACCCTTCTGGCGCCCTTTCTTTCTTTGAGCTCTCCCGCTCGCTCTCGCTGCTGTCCGTGGTGGAGGAAGCCGTTTCGACCCCCGTACACAGGACACAGGACCAAGGACTCGTCGAGGAGATACGCTTTTCCAGATGGACCCCTGATCCAGCTAAAAATAACATTTTGCATCAATCCAAGCCGTCTATATTTTTTATAGCCGTGGTGACCCACGAGATTGTTTTCTGTACCAGTTTTCTGTGAGATTTTTTGAAATCATAACAATTCGCCTTGTTGATCATTTGGTGTAAACACCAGTATTATATAGCCATCTTCCTTTAAAAAAATCTTACAAGTAAGGTCAAGCATAATACGGAATCTGCACATTTAGTCATCGCATATTATCAATACAGAAGAACAAAACATACTTTTAACACAGTTTGGACCATAAGAAGAGTAAGACAAATCAGTACATGCATGGAACGGACCAATGGACCAGCCCATCACCAAGCAATAATCAGAAAGAAGACAGAGAGGTCAATAATGAAGTAAAGCAATTTCAGTTAATCATGCGAGAGGCAAAAGACGCAATGGCAATATATAAGAAAGAGAATAACCAATAAAAAATTAAGAGTAGTGCCATTATGGACAAAAAAAGGGGCGTCCACTTAGAAGAACAACTACTAGCAATATTTGGTGAAAAAAGTTGCGTGAAATTAAAATTTTAAGCAGGCGCAACAATGACAAATACCTTAGATAATAGAGACAATAATAGTTAGGCAGAGGAACAAGCAAATAGAAAATAAAGAAGAAGAAAAGAGAAGGAGTTTTTAAGAAGTGGGAATTAAAGGATAAACTAAGAAATTAATATATACAGGACGTATAAAGAATTTTGAACCCAACTGTCTCAGATAAATACCTTATAGGGAAAATCACAAGTCAGACACTTGGAAAGAAGAATATACGAGGGACTAAAAGATGAAATTAGAGTTTCATAAAAAAAAGTATATATAAATAGACAATATACGAGGAAAGATTAAACTAGCATTAAAGATGGATATCGCCAAACATAGGGAAAGTCATACAGTACTATTATCTAAGGTACTACTGTAACAGAACTAAGTAAATACAAAAAAATATATAAAAATTAAGTAAAAAGTAACCAGAAACTAAGTAAATACAATGAAACCAGAAACTAAGTAAGAAGTAACCAAAAACTAAGTATGTAAATACAAAAACATATATAAAAATTAAGTAAAAAGTAACTAGAAATTAACTAAATGCAATGAAACTAGAAACTAAGTAAGAAGTAACCAAAAACTAAGCAAATACCACGATACCAAAAACTAAGGAGAAAACAGAAACTAAGTAACTAAGAAGTGGATTCAGAGGACACAGAGGAATATAGCACAGAGGATACGGAAGATATGGATATAGAGTTAGTTATACAAGAGGGGAAAAAGAAAAATGTGAGAAGAATAATGGGCAACAAAAAAAATAATGAAAGTAAGAGTAGTACAAGTACAGATAAGAAAAAGGAGGATGACTTCGAAGGAAGACTGCTAGCGATTTTAGAGAAAAAATAATGACAGTGCACAAAGTATCTACAAACCCAGGTGTCAATGATAAATACCATAGATATTAGGGAAAATCATAATAAGACACTTAGGAGTGAGAAAAAAGTAGCATAGAGCATATAGAAAAATATAAAATACATTAAAATGGAAACAATATGTACTTGAAGTAGAAAATAGATATTAGAATGGAAAATAGAGTACATAGATATTGTATATACTTAGAGTAGAAAATAAAGCACATAGAAAAATATGAGAGGCACTTAGAGAAGCAAACAGGGATATATTAGAAAAATGGAACTAGAATTTGGAACGCGAGTGTTATTGACAACTATCTAAGACACTAGAGAAAGTCATAATAATAACATGAAGGCGTCCAAATAGATGATATAGAAAGTTAATATAGAGAAAAATTAAACTAGAAACATTTAGTTAATATATGTGAATAATAAAGTATAAATGGAGAAATGAAACTTTAAAGTTATAATGAGAACGCAATTGTTTTCGATTAATACCGTACAGGGAAAATCATAGAAAAACATGTGAGCGATTCAAGTGAGGAGAAACTAGGAGAAATAAGTAAAAAGAAGTTTAATGGGAAACTAGGTAGAACACGATCTAATGAGAAAACATATAGGCATAGACTATATGTAAAACGGACTTAGGTAGTGATGAATATCTTATCGAGAAAATCACAACACTTAAGGGCCACGGAGCATTGAATGTTTAGAATATGAACATAGAAACTAACTGATAGATTAAGAAATATACTAGTAGAAATGGGATATAAATAGTGTAAAACAATGCATACATAAACGCCTAATACATATAGGATATGAGATATAAATATATGGCAAGCAGTAATATATATGGAGATAATAAAATAGTAAATGCATCACAGACATATAATATACATACCAAGACTCTACATAAGCGCAACAGGATCCGGAGCCTCGAACGCCATGTATTAGAGAATAAAGGCAGCGTCACGATGTCCAAAGAAAAAAAGGGGACCTAGAAAGAAAAAATGTAAAATAATGCAGTGAAAGAAATAAAGGCATGGAAAGCCCTCCATAAAGAGTGTATATAAAAAAAAAATAGCACCCAAATGGGGAACAATTGAAACGTGTGTAGTTGAACATAAGACTATGTAGTTAGCAGTAGCTGAAAAAATACTACTAATGATAGTAGCAATCAAGTAACAAGGCAAATCACAGCGACATTTATGCAATTCATATGGAAATAAACACTACTACCTACCCAGGCTATTAGGCGATAGCCTATACCACAAAACCATTTCACGAGGACTCAGTGAAGGACCTGACAGCTTACTGCGCAATGAGACGTCATCGCCGGTCACTAATGGTCAGCACTGAGATTAGGGATGATAAATTCATCATAAACGCATCCTGAAGAGGGCATGGAAAAAGTCTGTATGGAAGCGGCCACTCCCATACAGGGCAACAACACGTCAACTCCAGGAGCACTCATCTCATGTCATTGTATCAACCACAACTGGACGTTATCTATACCACCTTAACCTAATGTTAAATAACGCTACAAGCTATAACCTCAGAAATCAGGCAACGCCATCAAATAGTTATAAATGAACATACAAAAGTCCTAGTATGATGATTATTTGGAACACTATACTATCATTTGCAGTAATATACATAATTTTTCACAAACTCGCGCCAACACTGCCAATATTTAGTAAACGTGTACATGCACAAAACACATGAAATATAATTATGCAAGCTATTCTTGTTGCACTACCATGCAGTCTATTCCTACTATTGATCTATTATTTAAATTATATAGATACTTACGCAATACGACCAGCTCCACCAGCACAAACCACTCTCCCACACCACAGGATGGATACACGTCAAGGATAGAAAATGAAAACTCAGACGGTAGCCTAAATTGCATATTTCAAAAGACTGCGGCAGTCGACCCGAGCAATGGAATATCAACATGACCTGCATTTAATTTTTTGCCGACTATGCACAGTGGTATAAATACGTATCGTATCATAATATTTAGAAATAATAGCTTAGCTGTAATTAAATTATCGTAATAGAAAGGCTAAAATACGAATAGATATTAGATTGCCAGATATTCAAAATAATTATTTTAATCCTTTATACGAGGGATTTACAAGAAGTAATAAATAAGAATCTGAAATATGAGGAAATATTGTTATAAATAATCCAAATCTAATAATTAATATAAAAATGGAAACGTCTTAAAATGTGTATTATAAATAAATAGTAGGCCGCCTAAATCTGACCACAACGGTCATACATTGTTATCGTACTTGACAACTAAAAAACTGATTGATTGTTATTAAATTAGTTATTAGTTAATTATTAAAACAAACCTTTCTTTTTGTTCCATGTAAGCAAAAAGCACTGGGTCAAGCAACATACAGAGTAGACAACACTTCAAGACTAATACCGGGTGGACAAAACTGAGGCACGACACGAAGTGGACAACAAGTAACATAAATGGGCAAACTATTGCATCCAGCCAGAACGTCTTGGACCGAGTAGAGATCAGTACGGCCGGGTTGTGATAGTGTTAATTTAAGGTTGAATGCAAAATGTAAAAAATATATATATATATATGTAGTAAGGGAATAGCATATCTAGTAATAAACTCCGGAGGCCGTCGTTTTCTGGAAGGGGGGCATGTGTCAACTAACATAAAATCATACAGTGGAAAGTTTGAACTTAACCTT
>JAEQML010082204.1:0-10911 GCA_016904865.1 Pissodes strobi
ATACGGACTCGATTTGTGTAAGAACTGTATAAAGACCTTCAAAGGTCAGAGTAGAATTACCAAGAATGCGTTTTAAATGTAATTTGCAAGACTCTGGTGTAAAGTCTTGCAAATTACATTTAAAACGCATTCTTGGTAATTCTACTCTGACCTTCCCAGATGCCTCCGAAATTTGGTGAGTATGACGGTATGAACTACCAAGAAATATTTTCATTTGCCAAGCTTTGAGATATTGAGTCAGATTCTTTCCCTAAAAACTCACCAAGCTGCTGCAGTTCTCGGTTGGCACCGACAAAGTTTGATCCATTATCCGAAAAAACGCAATTGGGTTTACCTCTTCTTGCTACAAACCTACGAAAAGTGGCAATAAAAGCCTCTGTTGTTAAGTTAGATACCACCTCCAAATGTATTGCCTTGGTCGACAGACAAATAAATAAGCAAATGTAACACTTGGATACCTTTGCTCCCCTTCCATTCCTGTCTTTAATATACAAAGGGCCAGCATAGTCAACTCCTACATTATAAAAGGGTGGTAAAGGATTAACACGTTCTTCAGGAAGTGTTCCCATAATTTGATCTACAGGAGTGGGAGTTGTACGAAAGCAGCTGATGCATTTATATGATATTTTTCTAGCCAAATTCCTGCCATTTATTACCCAATATTTATCCCTATTGAACTTAACATTTGTGGACCAGGATGTAATAATCTTTTATGTTCTGACTCAAACAAAAGACAAGTGAATGCATGTTTCGCTGGGAGAAGAATAGGATGTTTTTTATTGTATGAAAAATTAGAATAATGAAGTCTTCCCCTAACTCGAAAAAGGCCATTTTCATCTATAAAAGGATTCAGTCGCTGAACTGACTTCGATCTAATTTCATGTTTATCGTGAATGCATACAAGTTCTTGACCAAAACACTCTTGCTGAACTATTTTTATTAAAACCAACAATGAGTTCCTAGTGTCGTCTAAACAAAGAGGACTCCTTAGTTTAGGTTTATTCAACTTCAAGATATTTCCAAAGCGAAGACAGTAAGCAACGGTTCTAATAAGACGATCAAAATCGCTAAAGTTATGAAAGGGAAAGTCATTTTTAGTTACCACGATCCCACAAATATCTTTTTTCTTTTTACGTTCTGGTATGTTTTCAGAGTACAGAATTTTATCATCCGCCCAAAGATGTTCTTCCTGCCACAAAAAATCTGGACCCTGCCACCATGTTTTACAAGTTATAATTTTATCAGGGGATAAACCACGCGATAGTAGATCAGCTACATTATCTTCTGATTTAACATACCTCCAGCTATCAATGTTGGTCAAATTCTGAATCTGACAAACCCGGTTTGATACAAAAGTCTGTAGAAGACTTGGACACATTCTTAACCAACAAAAAACCACTGTTGAATCACACCAAAGGAATATATTATTGAAATGCAGTTCCATAGAATCCAATACCTTTTTTAATAATTTAGCCAATAGCAGAGCTCCACATAACTCTAACCGTGGGATTGTTTGGGTTTTAAGAGGAGCCACCTTAACTTTGGAGCACAATAGAGAAACTTGAATGTCATTATTAGTAGAAAAACTTTTTAAATATATGCACGCTCCATATGCATCGCATGACGCATCAGAAAACCCATGAATGTCAATTCTTACAGGGTCGTTTAGAAGTGCATGTTGGTTTATAGATAAATTATTTAAGTTATAAAATTGATCTTTTAGTTTTTTCCACTTTGAGTCCAAGTCCATTGGCAATGTTTCATCCCATGATACTTTTAGGGACCATAATTTTTGCAAAAGAACTTTAGCAATTAGGATACATGGACGTAGAAGTCCAAGTGGGTCAAAAATCCGTGATATATCAGATAGAATAATTCTTTTGCTAGTTTTCATAGAAATAGAAAAGTTGATGCTAAACATCAAGTTATCTAATTTGAATGACCAAACACCGCCAAGGGATTAACCAAGTTTATATGTTGTCTTTATCGCACTCCGAGCGATAGAGCCTACCAAAGCTTTTTCTCAACACTAGCTACCACTTTTGACTCAATACAGGTAGATCACCCCAGTTCAGAAATAATCGTTCTAGGAGACTTCAATGCCCACAACACCAACTGGCTCAAACATCACAACAAGACCGACAACGAAGGTAGAGAAGCTGAAGCATTTGCCATCAGCTGCGGGCTTACTCAACTTGTAGACAAACCAACTCGAATCTCAGAGAGGGGCGAATTCGCCGCCCTCCTGGATCTTTTTCTGACCACCAATCCTGACCAGTACAAGGTTACAGTTGGTCCGCCATTAGGTACCTCCGACCACAAACTTATTACAACGGTTTGTGAATTGCCACCCATACAGAAGGATCCACCATTGCCTCGCAAAATCTGGCATTACAATTCTGCAAACTGGGACGATCTAAGGCAGTTCTACCTAGATTTTCCTTGGCTCGACGTCTGCTTTGCCACTGACGACCCGTCAGACTGCTGCGAAGAGATCATGCAAGTAATCTCCTCAGGAATGGAAGCATACATCCCAAATTCCATCAAGTTACCATCAAAAGGAAAGCCCTGGTTCGACAAAAGATGCGAAAGAGCTGTAGGAAGGAAACAGCAAGCCTATAAGTACTGGCAGCAAAATCAGACCGCTGAAAATCGCAATTATTTTATCGAAGCGAGAAACGAGTGCAAGCGTGTGATCGACGAAACTAAGGACAAACACAATCAAAGGATCAGGAATAAACTTTTGCAATGCCCCAGTGGTTCCAGGAATTTCTGGTCGGTAGCAAAGGCAGTAAGTAACAACTTTACAAAAACGTCTCTCCCACCTTTGACGGACGAACGTGGCATCACGGCGACTACAGCCAAGGAAAAAGCAAACATGCTCGCCAAAATGTTTTCATCGCACTCTACCTTAGACGTGCCCCAAGGCAAGACTCTCCCCACTATACCGAACATCAACAATACCATGGCAGAAGTCAAGTTTTCTCACCGTGATATTCGCAAAATCCTTAAAGAACTAGATACGCAAAAGGCATCAGGACCGGACGGAATACCTGCCATCGTGCTAAAGAACTGCGCCAACGAACTAACACCCGTTTTTTCCAGGCTTTTTTCTCTTTCTTACAGAAAAGGGATTTACCCATCCTCTTGGAAAGTCGCTCGAGTGCAACCTGTCCCAAAAAAAGGCAAGAAAACCACGCCCTCAAACTATCGCCCAATTGCCTTGCTTCCAATAATCTCCAAAGTCATGGAACGTGTAGTCAACCAGCAACTACTCAAGTCAAGTACCTCGAGAGCAACAGAATAATCAGCGATAATCAATACGGCTTTCGCAAAGAGAGATCGACAGGAGATATATTGGCCTATGTCACTCATATATCTGTACCCCAGAGGTAAACTGTACTATCTCCATTTTTTACGAAAATCGGATTTTTAGTGATACTGAGATAATTTTTTACGGGGAATCAGAAAAAAATACTTTCAAAGTTCAATTCAGACAGAGTAACGAAAAAGCTAAAGGTAAACTGTACTAAGTCACAAAGTCATTGAGAGGTAAACTATATCAAGCGGAGATAGTATTTTTGGGTTACTGTAGTATCTCCATTAAAGGTGGACTTGGTACAAAACTTAAGATACTATCTCCATCGCACGTCAAAACTCAAGATACTATCTCCATCAGACGTGGACATGTTATAAGAAAAGTATTATTTAATACATCCCCTGATACGTTAGAACAGGAAATTCTTTGTTTTACATCATTCTGGACAAGAATACATTTCCAAAAATAAAACTTTAATTCAGCCCAAGGTCCTGGGTCCTCCCTAAACATAACGCCGGAACAACGATGAAATATTTAAAAAAACATTTTGGTCGCCATCCAAGTCAATCGAACTTAAAAGGCAGTTCGTGGCTTCTAGCGTCCATTTAGTTCGAATTAAAAGAAGGCGTCCAAAAACAGGAGAAAGGGAAAACCAAAAACAGTGTAACAAAAAATTCACTTTTAGCATTGATAATGTTTTTTAAATACGCTGTCAATCTCCCAGACTTTTGTTACAACAGCTTTGTCAAAAAAAAACTGGAAGGTGGCATGACGCAAGGAGATCAACGTGGCAAGAAAAATCCAGCCCATAAACTACCTACCCACGTAAAAGAGAGCATAAGAAGTCACATATCAAAATTTCCCACTGTTCAATTAGATTATAGTAGAGAACGCTCATCTAAAAAATATCTCGATAGTAAGTTAACCATTTCCAAGATGTACGAAATGTACAGAGAAGAAATGTTGGAAAATAATATTCCTGAAAATGAAATCCCCAAATCTTGGCAGTATTATGAGATATTTAATAATGAATGTAACTATTTTAAACTCCCGGATAATGATACGTCCGACCAGTGTGATGAATTTCTAATAAAATTAAGGGATTCTTCTGGAGAAGAAAGGCAACATATTCAAGAGAAATATCATCAGCACGTGGAAGAAGCATCAAAAAGGTATGATCTGAAAAACCAAGATAAAATAAATGCTCAAAATAGCACAAATAAAAAATGCCTTACGGTAGATCTGGAAAAGTGTTTGCCAACAACTGCCTTGACATAAGCCCAAAGCTTTTATTCTTTAAAACTCCCTTCAATTATACAATTAGAGACACTACTAAGAACATTACTGCATGTTGTATGTGGGATGAAAGTGTAGCAGAGAGAGGTGAAATCGCCTCATGTTTGATGAAATATTTGGTGACAAATATTGAACAATCAACTGAAGAAGTAACAATTTGGTCCTATAATTGTGCATCTCAGAATCGGAACATTAATGCAATTTTGGCGTACACTGCACTTCTAAAACTAATTCCAACTTTGAAGGTAATAAATCACAAATACCTGCTAAGAGGGCATACTCACCTTGAAGTTGATAGCGATCATTCTCTTATAGGGAGGGCCAAAAAAAAGATGCCTAAATTCCAGATTATGACGCCGTGGGATTGGTGACAACTTGTGAGACTGGCCAGTACAAGATTTATTGTAGTTAACATGGATATAACAGATTTTAAAGATATCTTGTCTTTAATTAATGGCACTAATGCACCACTTATTCAAAGAAAAAAATACGAAAAGGGAAACGACTTTAAAATTTCATAGTTGGCTCACCTGCAAGTTCGGTCTGAACAACCAGGCAAAGTTTTCTGCAAGACTTCTTTTGACGAAGAAGATTTTAATGTCCTGGATTTCAACCGAAATACACGCTGGTGGCATTTCCAGACGAGATTCTAGTTATTAGAACTGCACCAAAACCTATTGGGGAAAAAATCACAAACATCTTCAAAACTTATTAAAGTGGGTGCCAAAAATGTTTCATGGCTTCTACCAAAATCTTCCTCATAGTAATGTTCCGAATGATGAAGATTAGTATTAGGTTAGGTTACTGACAGGTTACTTTTATTTTATTATTATACTTTCATTTTATTATTGTAAAAATTAAAATTTTTCTCATCTTTTTATTACTGTATTTTTTAAAACTACCAGTAAGTAGTAAAATTATTATAACTGTAGTTGTAGTAGCTCATCTATGTTCTTGTTGTGTCAATATCTTGTAAACCTAAGTTTAAAATAAAAAAAATAAAAACTAAACAAAATACTAGCTCCTGTGTATTTTTGAAAATAAACTGTACATAAAAGTCACATCTATTGAAATTTTTGATACCAAGTCGAATTTTTTATAAATTTTTTTAGAGGTAAACTGTAGTCCACTAAAACCAAAAATATCAAAATTAAATTTTTTTGGTTTTTGGTATTTTGTACCTTATACTAAACTGTTCATTTGTTCGAAGTTTTAAGAAAAACGAAACAATAATTAACAAATAATGGTCATTTTGGTCACAAATAAAACTTTAAACTGCTCTCCTGTAAAATTCGTTAAATGTTTACCTCTGGGGTACAGATATGGAGTAGGGCAATTGAAAACTACGGAGAGTCTCGAGCGATTGCGTTGGATATTTCAAAGGCATTCGACAGAGTTTGGCATGACGGACTGCTCAACAAACTGCCGTCCTTGGGACTGCCCGCCTCTCTCTGCAGCTGGCTGGCCAGTTTCCTTAAGAACCGATCCCTACACGTTGCAGTCGATGGACACATCTCGGACACATTCACCATCAACGCGGGCGTGCCTCAGGGCGCAATACTTTCACCAACTCTGTTCCTCATCTATATTAATGACCTGCTGATCGAAACGAATAATCCTGTTTACAGTTTTGCAGATGACAGTACCCTTGTCTCCCATTTTAGATCAGAAAAACCCTTACCAGCGACTAAGACTCATCATCGCAGACAGGAGCAGATTACAGCAATTAATCAAGACCTGGAGAAAGTTCAAACTTGGGGCGACCGAAATTTGGTCCAGTTCAATGCAGCAAAGACCCAAGCAGCAACGTTTACTAAGAGGGCCAATACAGCGGGCCCTGACATCATTATGGCAGGATCGACCATTCCTTCATCCTCGTCAATCGGGCTGCTGGGTGTCTCGGTCAACAGCAATATGTCATGGCATGACCATGTTGCTAACATCGCAAAATCAGCCTCCCAGAAGCTTGGTGCGCTATTTCGCAACAAAAAACTCTATACACCGCAGCAGTTGCTCTTGCTGTACAAAGCGCAAATAAGACCGTGCTTAGAATATTGCTCACATATCTGGGGTGCCGCACCAAAGCATACCCTAAAGCTGCTGGATTCCATTCAGAAGAGGGCTGTGCGTCTCGTCGGCGATCCGGAGTTGACCCGGAATCTGGATAGTCTGGAACATCGCAGACATGTGGCCGAGATGTCTCTGTTTTACAGATACTTTCACGGCAGATGTTCCCAGGATTTGGCCCGCATAATCCCGCCCCTGGCAACTCCTGTCAGACAGTCCCGACAGACGGCAGGAGCGCACCAGTTCGTCGTACAACTAGAAACACCTAGAACATCGCTTTACCAGAACTCCTTTGTCTGGCGCACTGCATCACTGTGGAACTCACTTCCAGGACATCTGTTTCCCACTAATTACAACCTACAAATATTCAAGAACCGTGTCAATCAACATCTTCGCACACACACCGCTCGTCGAGCGCCATAGGATCTCCCTTTAGTGTGTGTGCCACTGCCATAAAAAAAAAAAATCCCAACGTTTTATGTTGATCTTTCTCACCAAAAGAATATTCATTAAATGTATGGAACAAGGATCCTCAAATGTCTGAATGACATCAGGATCATTTAACACCCATTTTCTTAATTCCATACATCCAGTTTTTAAGATACAATCTACATTTTTACACAACTCCAAAGCCCTTCCAGTATCACTTGACCCAGTCAACATGTCGTCAACATAGAAGTCCTTTAATATAACATTGGAAGCTAATGGAAAGGTCTCTGAATTTTTTAAGCCAAGCTCCTTTAAACACCTTATGGCTAGGTATGGAGCTGACTTAGTACCATAAATTACCGTGTTTAATTTATACTCATTTATTTTACCATCAGGTTTGGGCCTCCACAAGATCTTTCGCAGTGACCTTTGAGAAGGATCGACCAAAATCATTCTATACATCTTAGCCACATCTGCACACACAACCACATTGTGCTTTCTGAACCTTAAAAGAATGGCAAATAACTCATCTTGTAAATTTGGACCAGTATACTGAATGTCGTTAAAAGATACACCTGTGTCAGTTTTTGCTGATCCATTGAACACAACCCTGCTATGTTCACTAAGAACACCATGATGGGGTAGGTAATAAGAGATTTCGTCTTCAGATGATTTTTCTACCAATGACATATGTACCATGCTTCTATATTCTTCCATAAATGCCACATACAATTCTCCCATATTAGAATTTTTAAGAAGTCTTTTTTCCAACGATGAAAACCTATTCAAAGCATACTGTTTAGAATCCCCAATTTTATCTGGTGAGTCGGCCAGTGGAATTTTTACAATAAACTTCCCTGATGCATCACGAGTTGTTGACCCAGTAAAAAGCTTTTCACACTCCATATCTTCCCTTGAAATAACCTTATTTTCAAGTGACAGCTCCTCTATCGCCCAAAAATTTTCAAGTTGTGTTTGAATAGTCGAATTTACTATTAGATTACAGTTTGAAATTTTCGAGTTCATAATAATATTAGAAATTGTTGATCCAGTAGCAATCCATCCAAGCCTTGTTTTTTGAAGGACTGGTTGATTCTCACCTAATGGTATTTGTCCAACGCATAACAATCTATAAAATACATCAGCTCCAAGTAGCATATCAACTTTACCAGAAAAGGCAAAAAATGGATCTGCAAGCTTAATATGAGGTGGGATGTTAAAGGGCATATTTAAATTTTCACTTGGAATAGAACCATTTATATAAGGAACGACCAAACAATTTATCTCCAATTTAAAGAAATAATGCAGTGAATTAATTTGTAATGAACATTTCTTTTTTATATTCGACACAGTCTGATTGATACCAACTATTGAGATGTCAATATCTTGTGTAGGAAAACCTAATTTTTTACTTGCTTCCAAAGTAATAAGATTAGACTGAGAACCATTGTCTAATATTACTCGCAAAGTCTGATGCTTACCATAAGCATCGCGGACTTGAACCAATGCAGTTGTCAACAACACTTCAGGCCAAGCATTGCTGTTATTAGAAAAAACAGATTTTATTTGAACTATTGGTTGATTATTAATATTAGAACCATCAGGGTCATGAGGGGGTTGATTTCTTGAAGTATCTTTATTGTTAGGATTCGCATCCATTTTATTATCATAGTGCAACAATGTATGATGTATATAGCCACACTTCCTACATTTACTCGACTCACATTCTTTGCTAGTATGACTACCTTTACGCAAACAATTCAGACACAAACCCAAACTCTGCCTTTTCATACCTCATTTTTACAGTTAATTTTAGAAAATCTGAACAATTTGTTATAAAATGTTTGTCTTTACAATAAGAACACACAATGTTTATAGCCATCCAAGACTTGCTCTTATGTTCCAGTTTTTTAAAATTGTTCTCACCTCTCCACACATCCCTATGGCCTGCCTTCGGTTTGCTCCTAACATCTCAATACTAGATTTTAAAAATGTCTTGAACTCATCCAAACTTGGTAGCCTATCACGGGGCTTTTTCTCTTCCCATACTCTCTGAGTCGTCGAGTCCAGCTTACCACTTACTAAGAAAATAACTATTGGATCCCAATTGTCTGTTTGAATACCTAGTTTACCTAACGCATGTAAATGTTTTGTTATATTGTCTACAATGCTACGTAGATCGCTATATGATTCTTTACTCATAGAAAGTAGATTAACAAGGTGTTTAAGATGTTCATTCACCAACACTGCTGAATTGTCATATCTTTCAGAAAGCATATCCCAAATAACTGAATAATTAGAGGCTGTCATGTCAACAAGATGAATTACTTGTTTGGCTTCGCCCTCTAGAGCACCCTTTAAAAAATATAATTTTTCCATATCACCAATCGAATTATTCGAATGAATCAGAGAAACAAAGGTATCCCTAAACTCTAACCAGTTTTCCGAAGTGCCATTAAACTTCGGAATTGGTATTGCAGGTAACTGAGGCCTAGCAATAATATTTCTCGCCTCTGAAGGTGCCACCGAAGGTACAGGGTTGGAAACATTTGAATTATTGTCCACAAGATCTAATGGTTGATTAACGTCCAAAACGGTCCTATATAATGCCACGGTTTTGAAATAAGAGTCATCAAATGCTTCCCATTCCCCTTCTTCAGCAACCAACTTATCTAGAGGAACAATCTCCTCAATTTGAATCTGAACCTCACGGAAGTTATCCACAAGACCCACCAACTGTTTTAATCTTACCTCTACCTCATGTAATGTTTGTTTAAAACCTAATGTCTACTAACTTAATTATAAAATTATAAGCCGAAGTAACTCTGCCCTTAAGGACAGCACGCTGTCGTTTTAGCTTAGGTTCTAATTCTGCCATATCTAATATCTACCAAATATTTCACCAAATTGAAATTAAACCAATAAATGCGTTTATAACAAAATGCCAAACCAATAAAAAATCTGTTTTAAAAAATATGTAATAACTAAATAAAAGAATAAAAATAATTTACAATATTTGGTCCATTACAATAGATTTTTATTAAATACCATTACCATCCAACACTGCCACCTTGTTTGTTTACGTTCATAAAATCCAAACACCAAATTTATTACCGACCAGCCGATAAGCTACGGCGATCCAATAAGCACTAACACTGTCCTTGAAGTACGGCGAACAAAGAAATATCAACTTGCCTAAACATCCAAATCCAGCTAAGATGCGTTTTATTTTCCAATTGCCATAGAGTATTAAACAAGGTTATCTACTAACCATGCATCCAAATTTAGTATTGTGTATATTGTGTATTGTTTTCCAAAGCCAAACCAAATGACAGTAGTTTTCCACAGTATCCACAGGTTGTTTCGTACTTTTCATCACCAAAATCCGGCTCGATGGACCATTTGTTGGGGCAATGCCCGCTATTTTTGGTTCTCCATAATATTCGAAATAACACACCACATTAACACAACAACTTACAGGTTTATTAAAACCAATTAAGAATAAAATAGGGCACAAGGCCTTCAAGTTATAAAATATGCTGCCATTCGGCCCAAAATACCAAATTCAACTCTCGCGCAATATATGCTTAAGCGACTCTAAAAAAAACCCATTTCTGCCATCGCAGGGCTTTTTTTAAACAAAACTAGGAACTACTTTAATATTCTTTCTCTTTCATAAGGTAATCAATCTAAACTATTCTAAGCAAACATATAAAAAATGCAGTGTTGTCACTGTAGCTTTTACATCCTACATTTTAATTATAATGAACTATTTGCTTAAGACCTATGAGAATACAACA
>JAEQML010082205.1:0-10910 GCA_016904865.1 Pissodes strobi
CAGGTATTCTGAAGTTCGAAATGAAAGTAAATGCCTCATTGATCTGTGCTACCTGATCTTCGTATCCAATATAGAACATACAATTCCATCAAATATCAAATATTTTTGGTCGTTTGTTAATTCCCTTAAGAAATATCAAGGAATTCTGAAAACCATGGAGTACAATGGTGTCACAAAAGATATACCTGAATCTATTGTAGAAGCTTTCGCCCAACACTTTGAATCATGCTATACTGATCACCCAAACAGCAGTGCGTCATTGGAACACCTTACTCACTTGGATGCTACGCTTACTGAAGAAGAGATTATAGATAAAATTAACTAGGTGGATGTTAACAAGGGCTCAGGACCGGACGGCTTACCTCCTGTTTTTGTAAAAGGATGTGACAAGCGGGTACGGACAGTGTAAACCTTGTCTCGAGCCGCGAGCCAGTTGAGTTGGACGGAGACATAACGAGAACTCTGGCGCCAATTTTTTCGTTTGTTGTGCTAGCACTAGCACATATTGATATTGACAAGCGTCTAGAGATCAGATCAGGCGTAATTTTCGATGCGGCGAAACGAATAATAGGTATTATTATGGTTGCATAGTCCTCCGCTCGCTACAGGGGCTCAATCAACAAGAACTAACCAAAACACCCAAAATTAAGGAAAAAAAACCTTATCTATGAACGTAAAGACATGGAAACACGTATGACGGCGATGGGCTGACTCGAGACTACAAAGTTTACACTGTCCGTACCCGCTTGTTTAGTACATAGGCTCTAATTTGCTTTCATACACTTCGACGTGTCTAGTGCCGGATACCCGGCGTCTGGCATCGGATGAGCCTTATAAGATCCTTTACACAAATAGTGCACTATATAAAAATCGGCCTTTCCTATTGGTCGATCCGCATGGCCCTCCGCTCGCTTCGCTCGCTACGGGTGCTCAAGAAAAGGAAACTAGCCAGGTGCTAACCCAAACTAACCCAAGACATACCCAAAATCAAGAAAAAACTGTTTAGAAACATAAAAAAAATAAAAAATAGCAACGGGGTTCGAACCTCGGCCGTACAGGTGAGACCCAGCTGTATAAACCTCTACACCACGAGAGCTCTTGACAGAAATCGATTGCATCACGCAGACATCTCGTAATACGAGATGGATCGACCAATAGGAGAGGTCGATTTTTACATAGTGCACTATTTGTGTAAAGGATCTTTAAATGCATCGGATGATGGTGAGGTTTCGTCTGATGTTTATCCAGTACGTTTCCGGCTTCCGACTGTCGGGCAAACGTGAAAGCTTTCATTTAATGTTACGTACCTCGCGATCGGATACCCGATGCTGGATGATTTTATCCGACACGTGTCAAAAGGCACTTAAGCCCCCCACAGACTATACGGTTTTTTTTTGTTCGTTCGTATCGCCACGATTCGGAACGTGTTGAATCGCCGAACAGGTTTGGCCACACACTGCGAGCAATTCTGACAGCTTTTTGTTGTGCGTCCTGTATTCAACACGGTTTGAGTACGTCATGAAGAGGAAGCACTTGTTAGCAGTGGCGTCGACGATTGCCGACTTAAGCAAAAAAAAGATAAAGATCAATTTAGGTCAAAGAATGGCTTTTAGAGCGAAAAATTTATTCACATATTAATTTATTAATTGAATTTAAAGTGGCACCAGGAGATTGGTTTAATTGCTTAAGAATTTATGAGGATACGTATCTGGAATAGCTACAGCTGGTAATACTTTATATTGTTAAACAGGATACCCATTTAAGGGAAGCAATTTCTCCTCATGAAAGGCTTACAGTAACTTTGCGTTACCTTGCAACTGGAAGATCCTATGAAGATTTAAAATTTTCGGCAGCAATTTCCCCACAATCTTTATAGGACAAATTATTCCACAAAGATGCAATGTAATTTTTAAAGTATTGCTTAATTAAAATTTACTTTTTTCTTTCTAACAGTATACAAAAACAAAAGAAAAAGTATATTTGTGTTAAATATTATGTTGTAAAATCATTTATTTGCAATTCAAGTGTGTAGTTTATTAAAAGAAGAAAGGCGCAAGCCAAGTTTTCCTGGACAATCCGTGCAAAAACTCCTGAATTTTGAGACTTTTTGTTTGCCTGGCGACTGAAAACGTATATACGCAGATCTTGATAGCATCCCTTGGACATTTTTCGCTTCTTTCTTCCTGCGCCAGAGGGGTTTACGAAAGTGTGAGCCGTTTTACGAGGAAGTTCATTCGTGGTTGTTGAATGATTTTAAGCTGTTCTGCTAAGGTTTTTCTAGAAAACAGTTATTACAAGTTTGTGTTAGTCGGGTAGCTGACAGAAACTCTATTGTAAATGATCCAAGCGTTTACAACACACGTAAAAAATTAAACATGACTTTCCTGTACCATTTTGACCCTCAGAGTGGTATGAGAACATCTGATCACTAAAACCTATCCCTTCTTAGTTCCGTGCAAAGGCGACTACTAACGAAATACCCACACACATCAGTTTGCACCGCCAACCGACAAACCGTCGTTCCAAAAATCAAACTCCAGCAGAAATTTTTATCGACGATGCGACACGACGCTTTTGCACCACACACTTTCATTTTTGCAATATTTTACACGACGTTCCGAATCGTGGCGATACGAACGGACAAAAAACCGTAGGCTGTGGGGGGCTTTACACTGGAGCCATGTGCGCTAGAATGTAACCATTTGCAATATATATTTTAGGTTTCTCTCTTAAGTTTATATGAAGACAATTTGAAATAAAGGAATATTATTATTATTATTGTAATCTACTAAAATGCATAAGCTACTAAAGAAATATCACCCTGTCGTAAGTTTGAACTTGAACTTGGAGATTGTTATATATAGATTAGAAGCAAACTATAAACAACGCGAGCAATCAACGGGAGCGACGTTCAACCTTAAGCATGCCTTGATCATCACTTTTTTAATATAAATACGCTAACGAACCTTCAGTTCTTCAGACTTTAGTCCCGCCTCCAGCTCCCAAGGTTAGCTATTTAACGACTGCCTTCTGGGTTCTATCCGCTCTTAAAGTTAGCCATACGGCTGCTTTAGGTTCTAGTCCATTCCTTCCAAACCTGGTACCGGTTAGCCACTTGACGACTGCTAGGACCAGGGGTGGCACAACCTTCATAGCAAAATCCTGACAAGAAGTTTGTCAGAGTGTTGAGAAAGACAAGCGTCTAAATAGTCAGTTATAAAGTCTTAAGAAAAACTGTAAATTATAAGACAGTAAACAAAAACCTATAAACAGTACCTCAAATCGAGAAAACATGCGCACCATAGTAATCGGGTATAATAGAATCTCATTTTTTCTGACCAATAATTATTGTTAAAGGTTTATTGTTAATGCATTGTTATTGTTATAAACTAAACGTGCTTATTTTATCATCTCTTCTTACCCCACGTAATTCGGTCCCGGTCTACCTCGGTTACCCACCGGCACGCTAAACAAGGCGTGTCCTCACGAGTAGAACATCCAGTGGTAGATTAAAGGAAGCATTGAGACCCCGTCATTGTACTAATCGCGACGCGGCTCTTCTCTGAGAAGTTGGAAGTTGTTACTTGCGGTTAGACCAGAGGAAACAAATTTCATCAATTTATAGGCTATGATTAGCAATAATTGGGTTTCGTATGTTCTACATTTTACTTTGCTTTGGTATGTAATAATCTACCTAGATACAGAACTTAATCTAAATGATGTTTTGTCCAGCAAAAATGTTTTAAAAATATTTCGTTTTGCTGCACATGTGTTCATAAGCTTCTGAGGCAGTCATATAACTGAACACTGCAGGTAGGTAACGGTATGCATAGTAAGTCATTAAGCATCCAAATGTTTTTGTATGGAGGTAAAGCATTAAAAAATATACCATCGAACAAAGTGTCATTTCTAGTATTATTTAATTTTATTTTCTTTTATTTTACAAAGTTTAGATGTAACTCCATTTAACAAGTACCTATGTGAACAATTAATTTTTTTATATAACAGAAATATGGGTGTAAATCCAAAAATTAAGCACTCCAAATTATGCTATAATATTGGAAAGAGATTTACTAAACTTATTGGTCTCTTCAAGCCCCTCAATTGGTAAATTAAGGCCATAGTTCGTGGTGTAAACAAAATTATGTGCCTCACCTTTATAAGCACACACCTGAAGTGAAACTTCTGAAAGAGATATTAGGAATTGAGTTTTTATTTTTTTAAGCTTTTTTTTCTCAACCTTTGCTCCCCTCAGCAAATGGGACCGAAATGTGTAAACCGATTCTAGCCGCTAGGGCGGTATTATTATACAAATTTGCCATTTAAAATCGTTTTAAACGAATTTTAGTCGATAAAAAAGCATATTATTATTTTAAATTAAACGAACTGTCAAAAGTATTATTCAGATGCCCAGACGTTTAAAACAATATTGAATCATGGCCCTCTTCTAAAATTTGCAAAATTTGGTTATTGGCGTTCTTAAATCAAAGGATGACGCCCCAAGATAACTAGCTGGCAGTGAATAAGCTGTGTCCATAGGTTGATGTTATTTCTGGAAGCTGCTAATAAGTAAAATGCTTTACGCTTTCACGCATAAACTACTCAACCTATCATTATGACATTTTGTACAGATATTTTCAAGAGTATAGTAAAGGACATAGGACACTTTTAGCTTTGACCCGTGGCTTCGCTCGCGTTAATTATTACAGTTAGTTTTGATGTGTAAACATCTTACGCATCGGTATGAGGGTAAATCTCGGCAAACGGGACCGAAATGTGCATGCTGATGGGGACGGAAATGTGTAAACGGTTGTGACGTCATAACGCATCATGCGCAGTGATTTTATGAGGGCTGCTCAAATATTTGTGCATATCGATATAGGATATGTTTACACATCAGTGTCTCGCTCCTCGCAGACTCGCTCACTTTTTTAATATCTGACAGGAGGTTAGGTTCATTATTTATGACGAAATTAGTCTGTCAAAAGCCTTTTTAATGTGAGTGAAAATATTAATTATGGTTTTATTCAAAGATGCACTCATATACATACTGCATATGTATGTCGGTTTTTTTAATGATTATATATTTTTTAGGTTCATAAAATGCGTACTTGCTGACAAACCTGAACATCCTTACCAATCGAATCGCAAAGGTGATATCAAACAGCATTCAGTCAGGTCTTTGAAGTGTTCTTATGAAGCTCCAAGGAATGAAATATCTAAGCATCGTCTCAACAACCACCAGATTAATCACCAAAACGAAGACACAAAAAAATGGTATAAATGTTCAGAGTGCCCCTATAAAACAGTTGGAAAAAGTAATTTAACAAAGCATATAATAATTCATAAAACTGATTATCAAAAGGGCGAAGATCCAAAAGTTTGGCATAAATGTTCAAAGTGTCCCTATAAAACAATCTACAAAAGTGATTTAACAAAGCATAACATAATTCATAAGCCTCCTGATCAAGTCCAGTGGTTTCATTGTTTAAAATGTTCATATAAAACAAATCAGAAAAGATATCTAAAAAACCACATGAAGACACATAGAACTGTTGATCAAAAACGCAAAGACAAAAGAGTTTGGCATACATGTCCAGAATGTCCCTTTAAAACAATCTACAGAAGTAGTTTACATAACCACGCCATAATTCATAAGTCTGCTAATCAAGTCCAGTGGTTTTATTGTCTAAATTGTTCATATAAAACAAATTGGAAATATAGTCTAAGACACCACATGAAGACACATATAACTGTTGATCAACACGGTGAAGACGCAAGAGTTTGGCATAAATGTCCAGAGTGTTCCTTTAAAACAATGCACAAGAGCAGTTTAAAAGAGCATACTATAATTCATAAGGCTGCTGATCAAATCCAGTGGTTTCATTGTTTAAAATGTTCATATAAAACAATTCGGAAAAATGATTTAAGAAACCACTTGAAGACACATAGAACTGCTGATCAAAAACGCAAAAACAAAAGAGTTTGGCATAAATGTCCAGAATGTCCCTTTGAAACAATCTACAGAAGTAGTTTATATAACCACGGTATTATTCATAAGTCTGCTAATCAAGTCGAGTGGTTTTATTGTTTAAATTGTTCATATAAAACAAATCGGAAATGCCATCTAGGAAGACACGTGAAGACACATAGAAGTTCAATATTCTGACGTTTATCATTCTTTGATCAAAACCATAAGTTATGTCTGCCTTGAACCATTTGCTTCGATATGAACTTTCAAATACTTTGTGGTTTTATTTTATTTAATTCACAATTTCAGATAGTCAGATACAATATGTTAAGAATTAAAGAATTTCCTAAAGTTCTAGCATCCTTGAACTATATTTTTGCCATATTGGTAATTCGCGAATCCAGCTACCGATGGGGGCTGGCGTCTGTAAACAAACATGGCGGAAAGTGAGTAACACCTTTGTGTTTTGTCTTAATTTCTAATGTGTCGTTTTGGATTTTTGTGTGAATTTTACAGTGATTTTAGGTGAAAATATCGTAGTTTGGTGTCATATTTAATTAATATTGGCAAATCGCACACGGTATTTCAGAGTATTTCTATTTTAAATATATGATACGTGAAGTATGTGAAAATAAGCTCTAGTGGAAATAAATATATTGTTCGAGTATAACATAGTTTTAATCATAGTATATTGTACTTATATGCAGTATTAGCTAATAAATAAAACTCTTTCTTTGATTAGTTAATTCATTTATTACGATTTAAAAATACACAGTACCTATCCAATAAACTGCAAACAAACACAATATATAGGTAAAAACGTCACCAAAATTTGATAGGGCCAGGCTTTTAAATAGAATTTTCTTTCTTCACTATAAAAAACAACCTATGGTTAAAGTCAATGTTGAATATGAAAACTTAAACAGTAACTATATTTTTTATTTTCCAGATAAATACTTAAAAAGCAATAATTCCGTTCTAAAAGCGTGTCTGTCAAAGCTTGCGTACATATTTTTCCTGTAATTGAACATTGTCTACTATATATAATATTATTGTCATTGCTGTAAACGGCCAATATACAAAAGTTGTTCCAAAATAAAGAACTAGAAGTCCAACTAGTGTTAAAGATAGTTAGCAATTTAGTTAAGTTATAGAATACTACTAACCAGTTGGAAAGTATGGGATTATTTGCTGCTTACCTCGTATATTGCATAAAGGAGTACCAAATCTCAGCTAGCGAAGACCAAAATACAGAAAGGATATAAAAATGTATGGGAAATTTACCTTCATATCTGTAATAATCCTTTCTTCATTATCTAAGTCAATAAATAAAATATACGCAAAGTAAGAACATAAATTTATTTTTTTAAGACAGAAACATCAATACTGACAAAACAAAATTTATTTGTCTTAAACAGAAAAATAAACCAGTTCAAGACTATAATAATACAATAAATGAAGTGAAAATTGAAGAAGTACAGCAAATAAAATATTTAAAACTGAGTATATTATATCTAAAACATTACCAATGCTACCTATGATATACAAATGCAGAAATTATCTGTCTTTTAAAACCAAACACAATATTTATAACACAGTCTTCCTTTCACATCTTAGATATTTATTACCAATTTGGGGAACTTGCTGAAAGTCTAATTTTAAATTATAATGTATTTATAAAACAACTTAAGTGGTATCTAAATATTAGTTAGAATCTCTCTGACACAAAAGTTGTAATTAGTATTCTCGAGGCCAGAGCTTTAAAGCACTGATTAGAGAATTATGTATTTATTGTATTGTAATATTGAGTTACATTAAATAAATGTTTTCCAATTATTTAAATTAAATCTAATAAAAACCATTTATTTTACACTAAACTTACTTTATATTAAGAGCAAAATAAAAAAAAACTAAGAATACTTATTGAAAATTTGTTACTCGAGAGCACTGGAGTTTGCAGATTTACCATTCCGCAGATAATTAACATAATGTCATCAAAAACTTTTATTAAACTATTAGGCAAGGGAGTATTTAAAATGTTAAAGATTCGCATCCTTTGATTGACTCTTTCGATATATATCATCGAGTGTATCCTGGCTTTTGAAATTAAAATATTTTCCTTTGATTCGTCCTCTGTAAATTGCTTCTTTTTTTAAGAAAATGAGGCCTTATAATTTTAATAAATCTATGGTCGCATATATCATCTATTAAAAAGCCTTTATTGACCATAATACTGTCTCTTCTTGCATCAGTTTATCAATTAGATTACTCTGACTAAAAATGGCCTTATCAGAGCTCCTACTACATCCTTGAGAAACAACAGTAATTAGCCCTGCTGGATTAACACCGGTCATAATTTTAATAGTTTGCCTACCTTTATAATGGGAATATGTTTTTACTCGGCAACATACGCATTTCGGTTTTTCTATAGGTACTTCTAAACAATCGATTATTATCCTCGTACTTTTAAAATCGTTAAAACATAAAGGCATATTTCTTTGTACTTCGTCAAATGAAGGCCAGTGAATAGACACTTTTAAAATATTTGCCAAATGAGATATATATTCAATGAATATAGTTCTACATAATGTTGGTGATATTTTAAACAAAAAGGATAAAATATTAAACTTTAAAGCCATTTTCAGCTTCATGAAAACTAATATAATCCTATCTTTTATTGATAATTTTCGTTTCTTTACATCTGGATAAAACTGAGCCATAAGATATATAATTGAGTCAAGTAACTTAAATGAATACCTGTCAATATTTTTCAATTGTTGATGCAAATGTTTGAAATAAATCTCCACTTTTAACCTGTACTTCTTTGTCTACAAGATAAGCACCCTGACCTTGCATTTACAGCAAATTGTGTACCACCACCTTTTCTTCTTCCGTGAGGTCCTCAAAAAATCTTTGCTGCAAAATATGATCATCTTCTGGAGTGTTCACGTGCTACACAGAGTGGGTAATTAGCAACAGGTGAATTTATAGTTTCTTTCACCTTTTGCCTTTTAGCAGCGCGTTTCTCACGGCACTCTGCATTTTTTCTTTTTTCTGTGTCCTCTACCACAAGACTTTTCTTTGGCAAGTTCAAAGATGGTACTGCATGTCTATTTAATTTTGGCTCAATCATCTTAACCCTTAAACCGAAACACCGGTCTCTGAGACCTGTGGGGTCACATTTGGCTAACTTATAACAACCCAGTTTGATCTGTGTCTCTCCCCTCCCGAATATGCTTCTATCAACTCCTTACCTATGCAAAGCGGGCAATAGCGTTTAGTATATATCTTGTTACTGTAAGGTGCACGTCGGTTTTCTAAAGTGTTCCGGTACGAGAGACCGGGTGTTTCGCGTTACGCTAGTAATAATACAGGTATGTATGACCGTATGTTTCGCATTATGTACAAATTATACCTAAGCTATTATTGTATTGCAATTTTTTTTTCAGTTGGAGAGAGAGATTATAATAGTATATTATTTTATATGGAGGAAAAGTGATACTTTTCATGGCGCGCTCGTGTTTAACAGCCGAACGGAGTGAGGCTGGTAATAGAGAGCAAGCCATGAAAAGTAACTTTTCCTCCAAATAAAATATGCTGTTTTTTCTTCAAATGTCGACAAATTAATGCAAAAACATCTCTTTTTAATAGTAATAATATCTAATTCTTATTAAAGATAAATGGGTTCGCAAGGCGGCTTAGACCACGGTCGTAGGTGGCCTTGCCTAGAACGGTGTCGGTGAAATGTAACATCAAGCTGTCAGTGGACACTGTCAACAATAATTATTTTTTAAGAATGCGTCTCCGATTGCGTTTTAATTCCGTATTGATAAGCAGTTGTTGAGTAAGTTCGATTAAATAATAACCAATTTGTTCCTAAATTAGTGATTTTTAGAAATGCAGTCACAAATTGAGTGATAAATACAAATTGTAGTTTAATAAATCTTGAGTTGTTGACGCTTATTTTGCTGTCTGTTTGTATTGTATCTATGTTGCTATGGTAACACTTTTACCTCCGCCGGCGGAAAAGTGAAAAGTAAAGCTCCGGCGGAGGAAAAACGAAACTTCACGGCCGCCTACACAGTCGAGTAATGACGGATTTACTGACGTTTGAAGAAAAAATATTTTACTTAGTAGTTGTCTGGACAAATCAAAAAGTGTTCTTATTATTTTCAGATCCCGTTATCATGGATATTCCTTCTACGAGCAGCGGACATGTTTCAAAATGTTCGAGAAAACAAACAGTACAGTTTGGTGATGAAAATTTTGAGCGAAGGGTTACGGAGTGGTATTTGGAAAGCGACGATGAACTTGAAGAGAACGAGGAAATTGACGACTCAGATATAGATCCGGACTATGTGCTAAGCGATGATGAGCAGCAGGCGACGCAAGAGGAAGTGGAAATAAGTGAAGGAAGTGAAAGTGATACAGAAGATAACCTTTTGAATGCAGAGCAGCGAACTACCGATGACGACAACCACAAACAACATGGCAGAGAAACTAACGAAGAAACACAGTTTTTTTATTGGAAGAAAAAATAAAAAAGAATATAAATGGCTGAAAAACGCCCCGTCTGGCGTAAGAAAAACTCCAAAACACAACATTATCCGACAGTTGCCCGGGCCGACTCGAAAAGCTAGGCAATTGGCCAAACCTGGCCAACTCGAAATTTGGAAATGTTTATTTGACCAGCAGATAATTGATAAAATTGTCCTCTTCACAAATGCAAAATTAGTTTCAACTAGAGATAAACTAAAACCTGAGAGTAATAAGTCAAATTATAGAAATACCGATTCTGTAGAAATACACGCATTTATTGGTTTGCTTATGCTCACTTCAATATTTAAATCTGGCCATGAAAATATGAAAACCCTATTTGCAAAAGGTTTAAATGGAAGACCTATTTTTAGAGCAACTATGTCCGTCAAGCGCTTTGAAA